>CAJRST010000002.1:6334363-6410913 GCA_907169785.1 Menidia menidia
AGATAGATAGATAGATAGATAGATAGATAGATAGATAGATAGATAGACGAAAAAGTTATTTTAATACTTAAAAAATAAGAATAAAATAGAGTAGATCGGATGCAGCTGGACTTACTCGCGCAGGCTGGCAGGGTGAGGGTGAGGAGGGCAGCGAGGGTGATGCTGGCCGTGCTGAGGAGACTCATGGCGCTGGGACTGTTCAGGCTGCTGGGGGCTCCGCGCTGCGCAGGCTGGCTCTTGCTCTGGAACGTCTTCATCTCCCTCTCCGCCCGTCCTTTGTCGTCTTTTGTTTTTTTGTACTTCAAACTCTTGTGACACTTTCAGCCTCACGTCAGAGAAAATATGACGGACACACCCCCCCCACACCCCCACAGCGGCTCCCGGCTGCGTCACAGAGGCTCCGCGCGCGCGTGGAAAAGTTATTAAGATTGCCGATGGACAGGTTGCAACGCAGTGAAAGGCTGCAGGGAAACGTGATGCCAACAGCAAACGCGTCAACCTTTTAAAAAAGTTCGAAGTTCTAGTGTGAACTTAATTTAACATATTCCAATCCTCATCCTTAAATAAAAGCAGAACTCTCTTTGTGGTCTATAAGGAAAATCTCTCTTCATTTCGGATGAATAGGTATGGGATCAAGAATTCAACTGCATGTACATCCCTTCATTAAAGTAAATTAAAGGTCAAATTTTGTATCTACTTGGTTTCCTTAACTCTTATTTAACTTAGGGACCCATGTTTCCATTTTCCCTTCAAAACTTATATTTGACCCTAACCTAAACCTTAGAATTTCCTAAGACTTTTCCCTGCACTTTAACCATTATGTAGTCAAATTAAAAATGAATCAATATCTACCATGTGCACTCTGATAAAACCAGTGCTCATTCTACAATTTTTGCTGCAATCCATTATAGTTTGAACGGTTCTAAACAAATGCAACAACTGTATCTTGATACAACCTTTTAAAGTCAACCTCTCTGCTTCATTGCTGAAATATCCTCTAGATTCTTCACACCACATTTGATTCTACTCTGTGCAAGCCGTATTGGTAAAGTTGCATGGAAACATGTCGACAAAAGTAGTTGAGTTGTGTTTTCTGATGCTGTTTGACTGTTGATGAAGTTTGTAATCTATTACTGCACAGGGATTAAAATGAGTAAAAGCCTCCAAACATCTGAACACTCTGACTGTCAATGGACACTTTAGATAATTTCTTTGACCTTACGGTTTTCCTCACTTATCTGAGATGGCTGGGCTCGCCATATGATCCTTCTGATTTTGGCACCTACTTTTTCTTTTCTTAGTTTTGGTTTTAATCACTCATGATTTGGTAGTGTGCTTAACAAAACATTTGTATGTGAGGTGACAAGCTGAATATGAATGATGAATATCTATAATTGAATTAGACTTCAACTTAGGTTTCTGAGATTTTTGTAAGACTGGTGTTTCCATTCCCCGTTCCAGGTCAAAGTCAAACATGTGAGAACATTAAAAAAAAACAAATTGGACACTATTTTTGCTCTCAGACTTTCCTAACATTTGTTGAATGTAACAAAACTATCATGAAATAAAATCTTCATGTGACCCAACTTTACACTTGATTAAGTGGACATTTCCAAGAGGCCACAAAAAGTCTAACGACTGTAAAGCAAAATATTCCTACGTGCGTATGGAAGCCAAAGCCTTTTGGATGAGGCACTTTCACACCTGGGAATGAGCACGATGACAGAAGTCACTCAGCCTCATAATGAGTCAGCGGCACTCAGTTTTCCAAGTCCACAAAAGTTTGCTCCTGAGGACTTAACATGCCTTCTCTTTGTTAATTCCTTCGAGGTAAATACGGGCTGCATTAACCCTTTAAAGTCAGACATGTGGCTTTCACAGAGTTCGTCACGTGAAGCTTTGAGTTGAATCTGGTTTAATTTTCATGTGTTCATACGCAGGACACCACGGCACCAATGGGATGGAAAATGGCATTTTGCACCTAAGTCTTTTTTCCATAATCTAGTGTTAAGCGGCAGTAATATGATGTGATATTTTCACAAGAAAATGCCATGAAGAGCAGATAATTGAGTTTACGGCTTTATTACATTTTCAATATTGTAATCACTTTGACTAGTTTTTCACTGCCGTGTCATATCCTGCCCACTGAAACCTAATAACTGGCTTGCTGGTGTTTATGATGAGGCCCACCAAACAGCTGAAGCTTAAAATTCATGTAATCCACTGTTCACAAAGATATTAGCGAAGTACGAGATTGATCTTGAAAGAGGAATCGTGCTCTTGTTTGCAAAAAAAAAAGCCCTCTAATATTTAGTCACACCAATCTGGGTGTCTAGACAATCCAACAAGTGTGTTCAATATAATTAGGAGAATTATTTCATCATATTCATTTGTCACAAAGCTTATGAAAGATATTTCTGAATTACTTTATCATTATGAAATGTCATTATGAGCCATTACTGGACTACCTTTTGTCATAGCCCCCTAATTTATCAGGCATTGTAAAGTAGTGTGTGTGAAAGCAGAAATGCTGGTAAGTACATAATTCAGTTTAGATATTTTATAATAAACTTACAAGTAAAATTAGGTGAATTAATAGGATTTTATGGCCAGGCTTTTCTTTTCCTAGAAGGGGGTTTGTAAGCACTGTAAGAGGAGTTGTGGCTCCAGTGAGGAGAGACAGATGTTGCAAGGAGATTCATTGGATTTATGGAGATATTCCACAAGGATTTTGTACACAAAATAAAAGAATGTATTGCCTGGAGCACTCATGTAGTATAAGTACCATTTTGATTGACTGCCCTCATTACCTGCCGTGAAAGTGAAATGTTGTTCTTAATCTTATGAAACAAACGCATATTTATTAAATGTATCTCTGTGCAAACACCCCATACGCTTGACAGAGGACTGTAATCACAAACCTACCACCGTCATGGCTTTGTCTTCGAAAAAACTTGTGCGAGATGGCCTCATGGCGTAAGCGGAGGGATCACTGAGCAATTCAAAGAGTCAACTCACTCATCTCCACCCTTGTCGTTCGCCCACACTAATCTGCTTGTCATAAATTAAGACCAAGCAGTGGAGGTCAGTAGGCAATCATAGCATTTATTTGACAGGAAGCAGTATTTTCAACGATCGGCCACTATTGTATACATTCTTGAGGCTTTTTAGGGAGAGATGACACTGTTTGCTGGCTGTAATTTGCTCTCATGGAGTCTCCTTTTGTGGTTCCTGTTTCCTGAAAAGTTTTGAGAAAATTCCCTTTGGTATTGGAGAGGTATTGAAATGTCATGACCTTTCAATAGTGCTGTTATTATAAAGCTGATTGGCATTTACATGCGTTGATCTAATTGGATTTTTTTATTGTTAAAACCCAAAGGTAACTGAGGGGAGGCTATTTACGAATGATTCGCCCACTGTTGCACGTTGAAGCCACAACACAGATTGAAGCCAATAGAATGCCCTCCTTCTTTCTTCAGAGATGGATTTGGAAAGGATTTTCCAAAGGATTGACTGTTTATATTATATTTCTGTGAGCATCAAGGATAAATCACAAGACTCAGTCAAGCTCAGGGTTGAAATTCAACACAGCCATGTAGTTGGGTCACCATCCTCATCCAGTTTCTTTTTTCTATAGAACAATCCTTTTTTTTTCTTTAACATTTTCTTAAACATAAAACATGTAATGATGTGATATTGGACACATGTTACACAACAGAACAAAAAAAATTGTATTCAATCCTTAAATTCGTTTGCAAAGCTGAACTAAGTTACAGGTTAGTTGTCGGACAGACCTGAGCAACATATTTCTCCTTCTTTAACACAATGCTGTTTGCTTATTAATTAATTAGAATGCAAATTAAAAACAGTTCCTCTCAGACTAACAACCCGAAACATACTGACTAGTGTGATGAGCTCAGAGTGGGACCACAAAAAACCCATTTGTGTTTTGGCTGGTGTTTAGGACTGGAAAATGAGAGGGACGTGTAACTCATTAACAAGTAATATCCTCCTACAATAACCATTAGTAACCTCTGTGTAATACATCAAGACCATTTTTTGTAGAATTGCGTTTTAAATTGGCTGGAGTCACAAAAAAAAAGAGAAAAGCATTCTTTCCTGTAAAGAGCAGCATTTATTTAGTAAAATGCAATTAGACAGTCCATTTTATTTTGTTTGATGTTGGCACCTAATCCTAAACCTAGATGTTCAAATTCATGTTCTCACTTTGAGATTACATGTATTTGAACATTACTTTATAAATAGACAAAATGTTTGTACATGCAACCAGAACTTTTAAAGAAAAAGTAGATTAGAATTTTATATTCTATCAATAGTCAGCACCATAGATTTGGATTAAATATTTCACACCACTTGGAAGACATTATTGATTTAACTGCACAGCTGGGCTGTAATCCCAATGTAAAGACGATAAAAGGATTTTCATTTTCAAATTTTTTTACCAATAATATTACAGGTAACATTTTGGGATTATGTTTTGCTTAAATAACATACATATCAAGATATTCTATCAAAGCTTTCATCGTAGCACTCAATCCTGGCACATTTACAGGTTCCTGTGCACAGTGAGTTAAATGAATGCCATCAATAAACAATCTATTTCCCCTCTTGCTCTGATAAATGTTTGCTGCCACAGATTTGACAAAGATCCCCACCCTAAATTCAGCTTCCATCAATATATGGGATGAGTACACAGCAACACATTTGGTGGTTTTACATAATAGTAATGTATCATGCATGTAAAGTTTGCACGTTTCCATTCAGATTGAAAACACTGCACATTGCAAAGAGGGCCATGATTTCCTGTTGCTTCCTGTTGCATCGCCATGAATTCATGTAAGTCCGTGATTAATGAATCGTCAAATTATTACACACAGTAACACACGTAGTCATTTTTATAGCACCGGATTAGTGACTAAAAGAAAAGATTTCAGCCCCAGAAACTGTACGACAAAAAGAAAAAAAGATTCATTTTAGCAATTATTCTTGAACCATTTGATGAGAGCGTGATATCAACACAAAAATGTCTACTTTGATTCAAACTACATTATAAATACGTCTTGCCAATATAACACAATCAATAAAAATTAGATGATGTGAGGGTTTTAAACTTCTGTAGTCACAGCACATTCACGCACACCTGAGACCCAATAAGACAGGCAAGTGGAAACGCCCGATTGGCTCGACCAGGAAATTGGCCACCACGTTTTTAGAACCATATCACACCACCTTCAAAAATATATCACACGTGTGCATTTAAACAACTTGAACAAATCCATTCCACGTTGAGGCTTCTTTTATATGAAAATGTGAGCATTTTCTGACACAGCTTCAATTCATGGGATTGATACCGTCATATCAAAATGGCTGCTGTGGAAAAAAAAATCGTCGGAGCAGAGGGAATGTGCAAATCACAGAAACAATGCAGACCTGTTTGAGTGGTTCAGATGTCTATACTAATAGCTGGCCGCATGTGACGTGTACCCTCTCCATAGGATCTGGACCTCTGGATTTTCAGCTGCGTGTTGCATATTGAGTCTAGGTTCCTTCATGGTTAACTCATTTCAGGCAGCCCAACGGACAGTATGCACACAACACGCACACATGCGCTCGCTTTGAATTACATGATTACTCTGAAAGACACATAATTGACCCAAATAACAAGCAAAGAGGCCTGCATTGACCATGTAATAGTGGCTCCTCTGCTTACTTCACTTTGGCTTAACTAGTGTGTTGTTCTTTATGTGTAATTTGACAGTGATGAGCAAGCACTTCCAAAGTGGTGTAAAACTGTCATGCAGGCTTATATATAGCTGCGTCACATCCAGGAGGACTTTGTATTGCTTTAGTCAGACGAAACAACCTGTGAGGCACTTTGCTTTTGTCACGACGCGTTTTCATTTCAATTTTCCAATTGAAGACCAGAAATTTTAAGAAAGTGATCACAGAGTGGCGGTGTTCGGTATTTTGTAGTCAGCATGTACACAGGTTTGTTTATACTCGTGTGTGCATGCGGGCAGTTTAGTTAATGGGGCCTCTAAACAATGCTGATGATGCCTTCTTCTAGCATGTTAAATGCTGCAGAAAATGCCACCCAGATAGCAACTCCGTCGTTTTCTGATTCCACACCAAAATAGAAAATGCTATCTGCTTTCAATCAGCCGTGTGAATGTCAAATGCAGATTACACAGATGATATCGCCTTCCCCTGACGCTGTAGAACCAGCATGAACAGCTCCTTTTGTTTGCAAGCTGAATCTGCGAGCCATCTATGCATGTCAGCGGGGCTCCCGCTTCGGTGTAGCGGCCTCCTGACACCTTTGGTCTAGAGCCCTCTCTACTTTAGGGTCCCACTTTGTTTGCCTCCTCTGCAAGCTTTCCATCCACGCTAAAGACTGTTGCTTGTAGGTTTATTTTTATATACATATAGCTTGAAGCTTTTCATTTTTTGCACGTGTCGAATCGTGACGCCCATAAATGTAGAACCAAAACAGTGGAAAACACGAGTGAGTCATCGGAGGCACACCAACATGGCATGCCGGAAAGGTCTGAAGCAATGTGAGGGTACCTGTTTTGCGCGTATCACACTAATTAGGATCATACATGTGAGAAACAAAAGTGTGCAAATCATCATCGTGGTTGTCCGCCTGAAGGATGCAACATTGTTTTTGTCTTGCAAATGTAAATGTGATGATTAGCAAATTTCCTTATCTCTACGTTTTATTGACAGTCAAACATTAAGAAAGTGAAGACATATCAAATGTGGCAGTGGAGGCAATAAAAGGTCATATTTAGCCCTGAGTAGCATCTTCTTTTTTTCCTTTTTTTTGTTTTTTACAGTTTGTAAGTGTCTGTAAACTGAGGGGACCAGGTGTTGGACCTTTACGAGAGGCATGCTTTCCCATTTCTAGATTTGTAGAAGTTATCTGAAGCTCATGTTATTATTGCTCATGACAGAATCATGTCTGGGCCAAAGATTATGGGTGAAATATTAAATATTCTACATAAGAATATTCTAAAGAATATTTGGTTCTCCAACCCTGAGATGGCTAAAGATTTTAGATTTTTTTTTCATTAAAGTACACTCTATAAATGACAGAATATTCAAAGACTTTTCAAAAAGTGCTTACAAATTATAGATGCAGTTTTGCAGATGCTTTCTGAGACGCTCCATTTGTCTAAAGTGCTTTTTTGTACTCAATCATATCACAGGGTTGACCAGTTGTCAGCTAATCCAACTAGTCGTTGTTGAACACTGACCTTCAGCTAGTTTTGTTTAATGCTACTTACCTTTTCATTCTTATTGCTTTACTTATACAAAAACCTGTTTCTACCATAATTTTCAAGGTGAGTTTATAATCTAATTGAAAGATTGAAATGTAACACCCTCAAAATTTGACAGTTTTAAAAAAAATTGTGTGACGGCATTACATGTATTTTTTATCAAATCAAATCAAATTTCCAGCCTCTTTTCCATTGGGGTTTTAAAACAGTAAATCTGTATTTGTGTGAGACATCGAGTTTACGAGCAACCTTGTGTGATAACCCTCTTCGAACGGGAGAAAAAATTTTAATCTACAACCCAACAAAGACAGAAAGACACCACAGAGGCTGTTTGACACAGCCTTCAATCATTTTGTTGTCTTTGCCTGAATAATGTATGATTTCTGTTTCTGTACAATGGACCCAAGACAGAGTTCAAGAAACATGACAAGTGACGAAAAAAGGAACACAAAGATCATACATCTCGGACATGTTTTGAAATATCTTCATTGCAGAGAAATATTTGGAAGCATGTGTCACAGGCGATAAGAGACGCTGAACTTAACTGCTGTTGACAGAGTGTGCCACGTTCATCAGCTGGGAAATCCAACCTTGTCTCTGCACAATAACCTCAAACACAGAAGTTGCAGCTCCAGGCGTTGTTTGCGAAATATTTCTTAATATCTGATTTTCATCTCCATCAAATCTGACTCACTGTGTTGACACATGCTTGACTTCTTTCTTTATTGGTCCACTAAAAATCTCCATCTCATATGGAAGTTCTTGTAAACTGGGGCAGTTTCTCAGTTTTACTGCTGCAAAACATGGCTAATACACCTATATATCCCTGACAATGGCCACAAAATATGTATATCCAGTGTAAGAACACAATGCATTGAGCATACAACTGGGTCTTTGGAGAAATATGAGATAATTTATGGATTAGCAATGCCATCTGGTGTTCTGAAAAGGTAAATAATAATATTTCTTTGTGTGAAATGCAAGTAAATAGATTATCACACCATGTAATGTTATCAGATTGTTTAGGATGGTAATGTAAAAAACACCCCAAAAATACAAAAAAATATAAATAAATACTTACAACTACTTTTAATGGTAAACGTGAGCTGAGCAAACTACCTCTTTTAGGCAACTATTAATCCAAAGCTTAAAATCAACCCCATGTTGGTCTTTGAGGGACTCTGGTTTGCTAAGTATTAATTGCCCTATGTTTTCCATACATCCATCACTTGATTGTCCTCCTCCTATGAGATTCAAAATCATTCAATTCAATAAAGATCTAAATAAAAAAAACATCCCAGTGTGCCTAAGGGCAATATACATTCAAATGTGTTTTTACTTTCTTTGTGCCACAAATTTTATTTGGTTAAAAAGTCATCAAATCATTTAGTTTAGGCCGCGAGATCCATTTTTTTTTTTGCGTGAAGGCATAATTTTATATAGAAAAATAGGTGGAACATCTTCAATAACGGTCGCATGTGTAGTCTAAGAATGCGTTTACATGTAGTATGCTACCGTAAATGATCAGTCACAGATTTTTTCTGTGTGAGCAGGGTCCGTAGGATTTTTACTCTCTTTTATGAGCCGCGTCTTCTTGTGAGGAAATTGTAAAGGGGTGTGGGCGTGGCTCTGTGTCACATGACAGCTCACTCTGTCGACCAGGAAGTGAGAGGGCGGCGCTAAAAGGGGCTGGTGGGTTGATAATATTAAGGTAACGGCTTTTTGTTACATATATCCGGTTGAAAATACAATTAAAGCTAATTGGTTGATAAAAGCTAACGGCAATCTCGTGTAACGTTTTGTGAATGTAGTCACACGAAACTCGGCATTTGTGTGACGCGCAGTTGAAGCTAACTACTTTTAGCTCAGCTTAGCTAGCAAAGTCGTTAGCAGTCAGGAAGCCAAACACAGAGTGATATTTGGAAGAAACCTCTGCTCCACAGGGCACTTTTAGATTTTAAGAAATAGTATTTGTATCTTATGGTCCCTGTCTTGTGCCTTTAATGAAAGCAGTCGCTGATATATACCGAATGGCAAAAACAAACACAAAGCTAATGACCTCTCTGAGAAATGTTTTCTTCATCAGAACATGATCTCTGCAGTGGGATAGCATGGTGTTTTCTCTATATGTTGTGCTTTGAGACAGTGGCTATTTTGTGTTGTTTCTCTTGTGTTTGGGTAAAGTCATACAGTCTGTTACTATTCGGTTTTTCTTGCATTTGTGCAGTGTTATTTTTTGCTCGTCTGAGCAGCTAAGCATATTGGGCTGTTGATGGCTCGCATTCCAGCTCCTAAAATGGATGTGTGTCCTTTTATGGTGACAGTAATCATTACCTGTTACATTCTGTAGGACAGCCTCCACCATGACAGCCATCAAGCACGCTCTCCAGAGGGACATCTTCACGCCGAACGATGAGCGTCTACTTGGCATCGTCAATGTCTGCAAGGCAGGGAAGAAAAAGAAGAACTGCTTCTTGTGTGCCACAGGTATAGGTGCAGTCCTGCCAGAACACTCTGTAGATGACAACTAATGTGTATTTCTGAGAGTGTGTTCTTGTTTCCTCCAGTCACCACAGAGAGGCCCGTCCAGGTTAAAGTGGTAAAGGTGAAAAAATCGGACAAAGGAGACTTCTACAAGAGGCAGCAGACCTGGGAGCTCAGAGATTTGACGCAAGTAGATGCCAAAGATGCAAGCAAGGTTAGAGAGAGAAGAAGATTAATCACTTCTTGAATTTTATGCCCATGTGCTCTCTTTCCATATCCTCGAATTGGGGCTAATATGCTTTGGCTTGACTCTTGCTTTCAGGAGAATCCTGAGTTTGATCTGCATTTTGAGAAGGTGTACCGCTGGTTGGCTAGCAGTACAGCTGAGAAAAACTCCTTCATTTCCTGCCTCTGGAAGCTGAACCAGCGCTATCTAAGGAAGAAGATGGAGTTTGTGAATGTTAGTTCACAGCTGCTTGAAGGTGAGTTGGCTCTCCATCCCCAGTCAGTGCTGCGCCTGCACGCATCTGTCCATAGTTTGATTATATTTCTTTGAGAGAGTGTTTTTATATTATGTTGTGCATGTTGGAAGAACCTTGGAATCTTCCTGCTTTTAAATCTCTTCTGGACTTTGGTTGGTTTTATTTATGATGAGTGTATCTATATATATATTTCTTTAAATTCCTTAAAGCTTTTCTTAGTTGCCTGCTTTGTGGTATGGTTTTCTGTGTTAAATTCTTCTTTATTCTCACTTTTCTCTTTGAAACTTTCTGTGGCCAGAACTTCCTAAAGCGGAAGGTTGGTAGGACTAAACATCCCCCCTCCTCACTCCTATCCATTGCCTTTTCATGACTTCAAACACTCATTTTCATCAGACACTAATTTGAAATTAGGGCATTTTTTATTGTGTTCAGTAATTATACTACACATTATGATCGTGTTTTATTTTTTAAATCTTACTTTCAGTTTTTCAACTCCATATGATTATTTAGTGTCATATGCTTATTAGTGCATCCTTCGTCTGCTATGTGTAGCTGATAAGCGTGCCCTGTTCATAATTTAGTCATGCCTCGTTTACATTTTTTATTTTTTTTGGTCACTACATTCCTGCTCCATTATTGCAACGATATTATTGTAGTTAAGAAAAAAACACAGAAAAACCTTCAAATAGCTTTTCCTGACTGAATTTGACCCTGTCCATAGACTGTCCTTTTTTGGATGATAGCAGAATGTGATTGTGCTTATGGCCTATGTGTGTGCTCATTTCTTTTCGTGGGTTCAGAGTCGGTGCCGAGCGGGGAGAGCCAAAGTGTGGCGGGGGGCGATGAGGACGCTCTGGACGACTACCAGGAGCTTAGCACCCGTGAAGAGCAGGACATCGAGGGCATGATGGAGATTTGCGAATATGCCATCTCCAATGCAGAGGCCTTTGCAGAGAAGCTCTTCAAGGAGCTGCAGGTGTTAGATGGGGTGAGGAAAGCATGTTAGAAACTTACCTGTGAGGTGCCTAATATGATCATCCGAGATTTTCGTATTTCCGTTCAGCGATCAGTCAACCTCTGTGCATCTCTTCTCGCCAATAGGCCAACATTCAGTCCATCATGGCGTCCGAGAAGCAGGTGAACATCCTGATGCAGCTGCTCGATGAGGCGCTGGGGGAGGTGGACACCATCGAGGGAAAGCTGAGCAGCTATGAGGAGATGCTCCAGAGTGTCAAGGAGCAGATGGACCAGATCTCCCAGAGCAACCGCCTCATCCAGATCAGCAACACCAACAACGGCAAACTGCTGGATGAGATCCAGTTCTTAGTGGTGAGTTTTGCCCCTCCAGGTGATTGATCTTTTCACTGCTACTGGTGAATGACCATTGACTTTGGGAATATTTTGTGACACACGTACCAGATTGAAAGTGTTGATTGTCTTTCATTTTGTAGAACTACATGGATTTGTCAAAAGGACACATCCGGGCTTTGCAAGACGGAGACCTGACCTCCCCTAAAGGCATCGAGGCCTGCATCAACGCCTCTGAAGCGCTCCTGCAGTGCATGAACGTGGCTCTACGACCCGGTAGGTTTCCACCCTCTATTGATTATTCAGTTCCTGAATAAAATGTGACTGAAGCCGCGCTCGCCTCTTTCCACAGGCCACGACAAGCTGCTGGCCGTGAAGCAGCAACTGCTTCTGTTCACTGACCTCAGAGACACCTTCGCTCGCCGCCTCACCAATCACCTTAATAATGTGTTTGTGCATCAGGTAACGAGCTCACTGTCATAAGAACAACCATATAACCGCCCTATTAGGATTGCTCATTAGGATATTCTGTGCACAAAATGTTTTTGCTTGTGTTTGTTTGTAAAGACAAGATAACTGACCACGAGCAAACACAACTTTACTTTTATCTGAATCTTTATGCATCGACGTATGAACGCTGAAATAACTGTCAGCAAAGTCGTGGGAGCATAGAATCGGAGTTTAAGACACCCCTACAGCAAGTCTAGGTCAAGTCAGCCGTGAAACGCTCGGCCACTCTCATGTTCTATTCCAGGCTCTCGTTCTACTCTCTCCACTCTGCACTTCCTGTTTAGCCGAATCACTCCTCCCGGGATTCCTTCTTCCGTTTCCTTCCAGCTGTGTCCCTCCTGTTCTTGACTTCCGTGTTGCTTCCTCTGAATCATCCCACTCTGCTTTCTGTCTCTGTGTCAGTTCAACCACTTCAGTCACTTCAAAATGACCATCCCTCAATTCTATAGGTCCTCCTGTCTGTCACTTCCAGTGAGTACCCTCACAGCAACCCCCTTCTTTGCTAATGTTTGACCTCACACAACTCACTCCAGTGTCCATGCCATCAGCCCTCCGGCTTTTTCCTTCCACAGTCCATTATCCGTTGCATGAGGTATGTTTCTTACTACCTAACATCTAAGAGCTGAAAAGGCACCTTTCATATTTCTCATCTGTCCCCAACTTACTCGGCTAAGGGCTTTTCATGGCTTGGCGGCAATGGTCTCATCCAAAAACGCTGTGCCTGTCTCCTCTACATGCATGTGTTTGGTAAAAGCAGTAGAGACTGAGGGTTCTAACTCTTGACGAGAAGGGAGAAGAGCATCAGTGTGGCAGTAAGAGATGATTTTAAGCGAGCAAAGATGATTTGTGTGCAGGGGGTAAGTTCAATTCTTTGTGCATTTAAAATAAGGCGGAATGGGACCCAAAATGAGGTTTCAACAGCTTTAAATGCTCAAATGCACCTCATTTATGTTCGAAAACACAGCAAAGGTGACCTTTGGCTGTTGAAAGAAAATACCATCTACATGTACTCTAGCAGTGCAGAGTTAAGTAGGACTCAAAAGATTAATGAATAAAGAAAAAAATACACACATTCCCATATTTAACTTTGGTGGGTGTGCATTAATAAAACCTGCATTATAAGTTAAACATGTTTTTTGTACACCTTTCGGATATATTAAGCATTCGATCTTTTGTGCATTAAAAAGATAACTTGGCTAACTTCATATTGACTAAATCCTACAGATTTCATTAATTAGGGTAAATGGCCAACCAAGGTGCCCCCTCACTCATTAACCTGATTCCAGAGAAGCATGTCGAACATAAGCTGACAGGGTCCAATGCGCTACAGCCAAAAGGCAACAGAATCTGATGTTCCAGATGGCCGGTTGACCATTTGGCATGGGGCCCTGAGATGCTCTCTTAACTGCCTATATATCTTTTTTATCACTCTTTTCCTTTAGGGCCACGACCAGAGCTCCACTTTGTCTCAGCACACAGCTGAGCTCACTCTGCCCAAACACAGCCCCCTCCACAGGGACCTGCTGCGCTATGCCAAGCTCATGGAGTGGCTGAAGAACACTCACAGGGAGAAGTATGAGGGCCTGTCCAGGGTCAGTGAAGCTATCCTATAAAATAATTCTGAATTAGTTTGATATGTTCTCATTGTTTTTTCGGTCCTCTGCTGCGATTTTGTGTGTGTGATGAGTGGGTGTTAGCTGCTACCTAATACTGCACTTTAGTAAGAACGCAGGCATCTTCTGCCTATGTAATCCTCTGCTAGTTAGCGATTAAGGAAACGGGAGTACATACGAAACCCCCATTTGCATGTTTTTACAGTCTATTTACTGCGTGTTCCAGAGGACCGTTTATGTGTATTCTACAAGACGCCTTCTCTCTCTTGCAGACATATGTTGATTACATGAGCAGACTATATGAGCGAGAAATCAAAGACTTCTTTGAGGTTGCCAAGATGAAGATGGCGGGTACATCCAAAGAAGCCAAGGGCAAGTTTGGTAAGAGCTTACAGGGCCGTTTGAGGTTTGACCTAACGAATGCCTCTGCTGTGCAGGTAATGTGACGGCCTGTTGTGTGGGTTCTTTTTTTCCTCTCTTTTTTACTTTAGTGCTTAAATGTAGGAAAATTGGTAAAAAAGAACAAATGCCTCATTCTTTTTCAGCCTTTCTGTATCCTTACTGTTGCTTAAACCTATTATACTGAACTTATATGTGCCTCCAAAGTGTTGTTTTTTTTCTTCAAAACTCTGGCTTTTTGTTTTATCTTTCAATAATGTCTCCGTTTCCCTTTGCACAGGGATTTCACACGCTCTGTACTCCATTTTTAATGTGTGGATAGAGGCTTTTGTTCAGCTTTGTTTTTGGCAGAGTTATTAGACTCTGCTCTCAGCACTCTAATATGTAGCTTTGCCCTCTGAAAACAAAACCAGAATTTGTTTTCCAAAGGTTTGTCTGCCGAGGCCTCAGCAGCGCACGCCAGCATATATGTAACTGTACTCCTAACCTCTTGCCTCTCCCCTCCCGCGCTGCATGTTTTAAGCCTAACCTATGTCTGTCTTTGATGCCTGCCTTTCTAACTGGCTGCAGCCACGCTTCCGCGGAAAGAGAGTGCTCTCAGGCAGGAAACTGAAAGTAAGTATGATATTTGGACGGCTCTGTCGGTTACTGTGCTTGTCATCACTGTGGCCCTTACACGACCGCACTAAAAAGAATAATCTCCTTAAACCTCCTTACTACGCCTTCGCACCCTTCACCCTACAAACCACTGCCTGGCCATGTAACTGTTTGGTTTGTGCTTTTTAAATGCATCGTCACACTCTCTTCTGATTCTCCGATGATTACCAGAAGAATCCTAACCATTTGCACCATAGTTATTTGCGGTGATTTGATAAATCCGAGTGTCGTAATTGACTTGCATCAGCCTGCGTTACGAACGCTGCCCCGTCGAGACGTGGTCTGACACTTCTCTGTGCTTGCTGTGCTGCAGTAGGCCTGCACGGCAGCTCTGGGAAGCTCACGGGCTCCACCTCCAGCCTGAACAAGCTGACGGTGCAGGGCTCCAACAGCCGGCGCTCCCAGTCCTCCTCGCTGCTGGACATGGGCAACATGTCCGCCTCCGACCTGGACGTGGCAGACAGAACCAAGTTTGACAAGGTGAACCCCAAGTTTGAAACGTGGGATGAGAAAAGGCTCATACGTTTAGTCTTTAGTGAGATCTTTTTTTTTTTCTTTTCCCAACTTGTCTCGTTGCAGATATTTGAGCAGGTCCTCAGTGAGCTGGAGCCTCTGTGTCTCGCAGAACAAGATTTCATTAGCAAGTTCTTTAAGCTGCAGCAGCACATGACCGTTGTGCCCCCCCTTGCACAGGTACATCTGGAAGTAATGATGTAAATCCATTCAAATGAAAGATGTGTTAGGCTTTACTCCTTGAAACGGAAACATTCCCCCACCCCCCAAGAACAGTTTGATTTCTGGCATTGTTCAAGGAATCTGTCACCAGATATTTGACTGGAGATGTGAGTTTTTCTGTCTGTTTGTCCTGTCAGCCTGAAACAGAGGAGTCAGATGGGAGCATGCCATCGAGATTACCCCCCCAGGCGGAACACAGACACTCGCTGTCATCAGAGTCAGTACTTTGACGTGGCTGTTGAGATTCCTGGTGTAAACAATCATGACCAATTTTCACATCCAAATACAATTGTTTTTCCAAGATAACTTTTCCCATGATCGTTCTTCTTCGCTTGTTTGTACGTCCGAAAGGAAAGACATGGTGCGGCTGATGATGAATAAAATCTTCCAGAGCATCGAGACCGAGCTCAACAGCCTGATCGCTTTGGGCGACAAGATTGACAGCTTCCACTCTCTGTACATGCTGGTCAAGATGAGTCACCACGTGTGGACAGCTGAGAACGTTGACCCGGCCTCTTTTCTCAGCACTACTCTTGGAAATGTGCTGGTCACTGTCAAGAGGAACTTTGACAAATGCATTGTGAGTTGATTTTATACAGTCAGGAAAATGTCTTATGTTGTTTTTCATATCAAGCTTTATTTATTCATCATATATTTAAATCGTGTTTTTTGTCATCATTCGATTGAAGTTTGGTTGAAGCATTGTGTTCTACATTGAAACGTGTGTTGTTTTTGTTTTCTTTTAATAGTCTGGTCAGATCAGACAGATGGAGGAAGTTAAGATCTCTAAGAAAAGCAAAGTCGGCATTCTGCCGTTTGTAACTGGGTTTGAGGAGTTTGCCGAGCTCGCCGAGACAATCTTCCGTAACGCAGAACGCCGAGGGGACCTGGATAAAGCTTATGTCAAGCTCATCAGGGCTGTTTTCATGAATGGTGAGTAGGCTATTCACTGCCAAAGAAAAAAAAAAATGCTGCAGCTGAGTGGTGTTAAAGTTTTGATTATTAATTATGTTTTCAGTGGAAAAAGTAGCCAATGAAAGCCAGAAAACACCGCGGGATGTTGTGATGATGGAGAATTTCCACCATATCTTTTCGACATTGTCGCGTCTAAAGATTTCGTGTTTGGACGCTGAGAGACGAGAGGCTAAGCATAAATACACGGACCACCTACAGTCCTATGTCATCAACTCTCTGGGACAGCCACTGGAAAAACTCAATGTAACGAATTATCTTTCTCTCCTCAGCCATTTATGTTAATGCAGAATATAGCATGTCCAAGCTAATCCAGCACACACATCTTGTCTTTTGCAGCATTTCTTCGAAGGGGTGGAAACGCGGGTAGCACAGGGCGTTCGTGAGGAAGAGGTGAGCTACCACCTGGCCTTCAACAAACAAGAGCTGCGCAAAGTTATCAAAGAGTACCCGGGAAAAGAGGTGAAGAAGGGCCTGGACAACCTTTACAAGAAGGTGGACAAACATCTGTGTGAAGAGGAAAGTTTGTTGCAGGTGGGAGATTTATAAGGCGATGAGACGAAACCGCTCGACTGCTGTCTGGTGGCACATTCCTTAAGCTCACCCTACACTGTTGCATTTTTTCCCCCTTTTCTCCACCAGGTGGTGTGGCACTCCATGCAAGACGAGTTTATCCGTCAGTACAAGCACTTTGAAGATCTGATTGGTAGATGCTATCCCGGATCTGGAATCACCATGGAGTTCACCATCCAAGACATGTTGGAGTACTTTTCCAGCATCGCTCAATCTCACTAGTTTTGCTGCTACGCACTGCCCCTTAAAAGATTCACTAATGCCTCACTCTGGCTGAAGATACACTAGCATTAACTATCCTTCAACGTTTGCTTGTTTGTTTTTTTAGGAGTATGAACATTTCATCTGTGTGTTTTGTGTCTGTTAATGAACGAGAATTGTACATTGAACAGAGAGGCAGATATTGCTGCACAGCGTGTGTGCCTGTTTCTTTGGATTGAACAGTTTTGTCTTATGTATCTAATGTCTGCCATATTTCTATATGCCATGTGTACATAATAAATTTGCATCCCATTATTTACAGCTAATGTACGTTCGTTTTATTGTAAACGACATAACGTGGCGCGTATATTACTGTCGCGCCACGGATTTGGGCCAACTCCACCCATTGTCTTCTTTGCGGACAACGCCGGTGAACAAAACAAGCTGCCACACATGTTCCACCGTATCTGGTGCCTCCATGGCGACAAATCCAAACTCGATCGTCATCGGCGCTCTTTTCAAACTACTTTACCGCGGAAACGTGTCAATAGAGAGTGTTTTTTAGATCCAAGGTGATATCAAACTAATGCAATGTTATGACGAATTGATGTTATGATGTTAGCACAATCTACGAGACGATGAAGAGTGATATCGCGTTACTTTGATGGTGGTTTAGCTAACAGCGGGCGGAAAAAAATCAGGCACGGTAAGGTGGACTTTTTGTTGTTTGGAATACAAGCCGACTGTCAAGTGGTAGTCTGACAAACCGGCATATGGGAATTTAAAAGCAGGCCACTCGAAATTTAACGCAGAAAATGCTAATGTTATATTAGCTTACCTTTATTAGCTTACTATTAAGCCTGTTAGCAAACGGCAAATAGGCCCTCCAAGCTAATTTTAGAATCTTTCCGGGAACCATATCATTCAGTAACATTTGCAGTGCTTATCTTTTTTAGGTATGTCCCCCCACGTCTTGTAAAATATTTCTCGAAGTTAGCGGCTTTTACCACGTCACAGCCATGAACAGCAGCGCGGAGAGGAAATTCGTCAACTTACGGAAACGTCTGGATCAGCTGGGCTACCGGCAGCCCCTCGGAATAGAGTCGCTGCCACTGGTGGAGAAACTGTTCAGGTTGAACCCTCAAACCCCCTCTGCCACCCGTTACTTTATCACCAAGGGGATAACGGGTGATAAAAAGCTATCCGCCCTTCTCTGTTTCAGTGACCTGGTCCATACAACCGAGAGCCTGCGCAATGCCAAACTGTCAGCGGGGAAAAGTGAGAAGGAAAGCCGGAATGTTGACGCGCTCCTGGAGCCCTACAGGGCGGAGAATGCCAGAGTGGTCAAGGAAAACAACGAGCTTCACATTCAGCTTCTGAAGCTGAGGGAGGAAAAAGAGCATGTAACCAGAGGTACTTCTGAGAGTTACCCCCTCACACACACCATGTTTCTAACTCCTAGGCACAGAATGCTCATTTTGAGAGAACACACTATCGTGTCTGTTTCCAGAGCTCAAAACCCACATTCGGAAACTGGACCACGAGACGTCTGACCTAAAGTTTTTGAACAACCAGTATGTGCATAAGGTTCGCAGCCTGGAGAAGGACAGCAAAGCTAAAGCCGAGCGCATCCAGCAGCTGCAGGAAAAGAACATGCAAGCTGTTGTGCAGACGCCAGGTAAAGTCTCCAGCTTTTACTTCTTTTATTTTTTAATCTGGCATCGCGTTGTCCGCATCCATTACGGTGACCGTCCTCACTCTGCCTCAGGTGGGAAGAAGCGCAGCATTCCTTTTAGGCGGCAGAGGATGCAGATCGATGAGCTCGTCCCTCCCTCCACATCTGGTTATCCCGTTCTGCAGCCCGACGATCCATATGTAGCAGACCTGCTGCTGCTGGCTGATGGGAGGTTTGTTCTCCTTTGACAAAGCTTAACAACGTTATTAGGATGAGTGTCGGTTCGTCAGTGAATGTGCAGGCTGTTGGTTGCGCTTGGAGATGTGACCACTAACTTCCTCTATCATACTTCTAATGTAGAATAAATGAACTTCAAGAAGACATCATTAGACTCAAACTAGACCTTGAAAATTCCCAAGAGTGCATAACGCATTTAAACTCACAGGTAAGAAAGGTAAACGGACACGAAACGCTGCATGATAGAGGGTGCCTTTGCTGTAAGGTGATTTGTTTATTTCAAAAGGTGGAGGGGAGGGATAAAGAAATTGAGCGTCTGAATCATGTTCTTCGCGGAGGGCGACCTCATGATGTCGTCTCCCTTGAAGCTCAGAACATCAGCAACGAGAAGCTGATCGCCCATCTTAACCTGCAGGTGAGCTGACGGAATGTTGTGAAAGCGGTGCCCCCTTTTGAGGCTCCTCTGGTGGAAAAAGTCTGGAGGTGCCCACTTGCTCTAATCTTTTGCTCTACACCACACAGATTGAGTACCTACAGGAGGCCAACAGATCCCTGGAGCTGAAGGTTGAGGGACTGCTGCAGAAAAAAAAGGACGCCTCCAGCGAAGTGGCTAACCTGTCTTTAAAGAACCTGGAACTGTGTGAAGAACTGACCCACATAGACCATCTAGCAAAGCGGCTGGAGATGGACAAGGACCGCGTGCTGGAAACGGCCGACATGGAGCTACTAGAAACTAAAGTGAGACAGAAGAAAACAAACAAAAAAATAAGGGAACATTATGTTGTAAAATTAAATCACCAATCCTTTTTTTGTGTCTTTTTGCAACAGAAAGAAATGAAAAGGCAGCAGAAAATCATTGCAGACTTGGAGGATGTCATCACAAACATAAAGAGGGTGCGTTTCATTGGACCAATTTTTGGTTTTCTGTGATCGTCTGAGCTTTAGGAGAGCACAAGTGTGCCCCACTATTTGCCTTTTAACATTTATGCCTTGCTTAATGGATTTAAAATGATATACATAACACATAAAAAGTGAACTGAAATTGAAAAGTATCTAATGCGGGAAAAAGCAACTGACAAAACCACAAAGAGGGGTCAATACTTTTGCTAGCAGCTGTTTAACATTAGTGTTGAGGCTGAACCATCTAACTTTAGACTGATTGCATCCAGGAGAGGGCTGAGGGGGAATTTGAAAACGACCGTCTCAGAAATCAGCTGGCCGAGCTCCAACAACAGAGCGACAAGATGGAGGGACTGGTGAATTTCCTGGAGGACGAGAAAACCAGGCTGCAGGACAAAGTGGAAAAGATGCTGGCTGCCGGTGGGCGAGAGTTGTTAAACCTTATCACGTTTGCTCTTTTTGATTTTGTTCTGTTTTTTGTTTTTTTACATTAAACGATGTAATGAATTTTTGCTGTCTTCGTAGACAAAGAGCTGGTACTGGAGCTGGAGACAATGCGCGCTAAACATGGTGTCTGTGGAAGAGAACGATCCCCATCTCGACTAGACGCCTTCGTAAAGAGCCTAGAGGAGGAGAGAAATCACTATCGCCAAGAGGCTGAGCGCTACAAAAGAGTCAGAGGGACAAGTTTGAGCCCCAGTCGCAGTCCAGACAGAGGCAGAAGTCCAAAATCCAAATTTAGCAAGGTAATAGAATCCTCGAATCATTATGTTTTCTGAAGCTTAGAAAGCTCTCCTTTAAAAGAGCAGGCTGCTGTTTTTCAGGGAGGTGTTGCAGAATCGGAGCTTTTGCAGGTGATGAAGGAGAGGGACGAGCTTAAGGCGGCCCTGCTGAACATCGAGAAGCACGTAGAGGACATTCAGAGCAGTGTGAAGGGCCTCAGCGACGAAAGAGACCACTTCAAAACCCTTTTAAAACAGGTAGACCCGGGTTGTTTTCCAGACGTTGAATAACAACAACAATTCTAATATAAGAAAAGTAGTTTTCTTTTGTTGTAAGGACCAGATGTATTTCTCCCATCCAGGCTCAAGATGAGCTCCGGTTTGCCCAAAGCGTCGATAAGTCAGCCGAGGTCTTAAAACTGCAGGAGGAGCTCAAACGGGCAGATCTAAAGATTGATCAGATGACCACTGAAAGGGAAACACTGATGGAGAGACTGAAGGTTGGTCATGTGTCACAATTAGGACCATTTTACACAGTTTCTGGAAGCGCATCCATTGTAAGCTCTACGCTCATCACATCATTAATTGCTTTGTAATGTAGAGATTTAATTCTAATTAATCTCATCCGGGTTTCATTTAAAAATAGGACATTTGTCTAACGCTTTCAGAAAGTTCCGTAGTAGTTTTCCTTCAATGTTTTAGCATTTCTTAGACTTAAATAGCCCGTTAGCTGATAATCTTGATACGACCTGTTCAGCTCCCCTCAGAAAAGACTGTCAGTGTTCTCAGGCTGTTAGACTGAGCAGGGACGCCGTTGTAACTCACGATTTGAATTTATCTGGAGGTTGTCCAGACCTTCTCTCTCACGGACAGACACACAGAGGAGCGGAGGATCTTCGACCTGGAGAACACCGTGAAAAGCGTGAGTCACCCTCAAACGTTTTCCTCCTCCTCGTCGACTGTCGAGGCGCCGCCCCACATTTCAGCCTCGCCGGCATGTCAGTGTGTTCGTTTGTTTGTTTTTTTCCTTTGTAGCTGGAGCGAGAGCGGCAGGAGCTGCACTCGCAGGTGTGTCTGCTGACGGAGGCCAGAGGCGCCGCCGAGGAGGAGCTGAGGGTCCAGTCTGCAGCGCGGGTCCACAGCTCGGAGGAGGTCACTCAGCGGAGGGCCGAGGCGAGCGCTCTGAGGTGAGATCTGCTCTTAACGACAGCCGTGTCGGGGCTTTAAATGGTGTGCTGGACTTTTGTATCAAACCCATCTAACAAAACAAAAACATAGCGAAAAACCGACGTCCGTTAATGGTGAACGATGCTTATCTCCATGTGCATGTTGGAAAGCTTAATCTTTTTTAATTAATTTTCTTTTCCATCCTCAGGCTGCAGCAGGAGCAGATGCAGCAGACGTTGGTGGACACGCAGCACAGGCTGTCTGTGAAGATGAATGAGCTTCATGCAGCTCACGGCCAGATCGAAAAGCTGGAGGGGAGATTGGGTGAGTGTTCCACTTCTGCTCTGTTCTATTTCCGTTTTGTGATGTCACTGTGACGGTTACATTTGCTCATGTTCACCCAAGGTTGGTTTTGTTTTGTTTTTCTTTTCTTTTTCCGTTCCCAGCGGAGCTGAGTCAGCACGGCGCGAAGCACAGCGAGGAAGTAACTGCCCTCCAGAGGTCAGTTTCTACCCTGGACAGAGAGAAGGACGCCCTGCAGGATGAGGTGGATCTGAAGACCGAAAAGCTGGTCGCTCTCCAAGAGGAGCTAACCAAGAAGGTAGCAGTCACAGCAATCCCCAGAGATTACAGCTTTTTTATGGGTTTTTTTTGTTTTGTTTTGCAAATATATCGTCAATCTCTTCACGCTCGCATATAAAATTCCTGTATTCAGTGTTGGAATGAGGGTTTTTTTTATTAAAAGCCATCTTAGTCATAAAGTGTGGGTTTAGTATTGTTGTATTAAATAAAAAAATAATTGAAAAGGATAAAAATTTGATATAAAAAAAAAAAGAGATGGATTAAAACCAGAAAAAAGACCAGAAAATAATAGGACTGTGAGTGTATTTTCCCTAATCTCTTACATTTAATCTTTAATAGTACATTTTGAAAAAACTCTTTTTTGGGGGGTTCCCTACACAGGAAAAGAACCTTGAAGATGTGAGACTCACAGTCAAAAACATGGACAACTCGCTGGCGTGAGTGTGGTGCTTTCATGGTACATCTGAATATCTCTGTCTAGGTCTGTTTTTTTCCTCACTAATAAAATGATGAATGACTCCCTCAGTCAGCTGCAGGGAGCCTTAAACAGCCGAGAGAGGGAGACCGGCAGTCTGAGGAGGCAGCTGGACGCCTCCCAGGAGGAGCTGGCCGCGCTCAGGAGGGACAAAGAGATCATCATCAGAGAGAACAGAAGGCTGCAAGATGACCTGGCCACGATGACCCGAGAGAACCAAGTAATTCTTCACAGTAATTTTCACAGCGTCAACCTTTTGCCTCTTAGACAAAAATGAGAAATGCCTTCCTTTTTCAGGCCGTACACGTGGAGATGGAGGAGGCTTTGCACGAGAGGGACGAGCTAAAGTCGAGGGTCCACTCGTACATTTCCGAGGTGTCGCGGATCGAGAAGCTGATGGCGGCCAAGGCGAGAGCCCCCCTTTAGTCCTTTAGAGCGGTTAAGAGGCTCCGCCTGCCGCCCGGCCCCCCTCCGCTGACCGTCTGCTGCTGGGCCCCCTCAGGAGCAGGAGAACCGGGACCTGCTGGAGCGCTTCAGGATGGCCCACTCGGAGGCGGATGAGCGGGATCAGAAGCTGCAAAAGGCCGAGGGCCTCAACAACTCCATCCGCCTGGAGCTGCTGTCCTCCGACACCGAGCGCCGGAGACTCCGGGACACCGTCGGCCAGCAGGAGCGAGAGATCCAGCAGGTGAGACCCGGATTCATTTCATGTCCAGCCGTTTGGCTTCGGCTCTCTGAGACCGCAGCATGCCGGTCTGTCCGCCCGCGGCCCGCTTGACCTGTCACCCCGCTGCCTCTCTAAGCACACGCAGGCCCTGCAGGCCTACGAAGCCCAGGTGTCCTCGCTGGTCCACGGCATGTCCCGGCTGGAGGAGGAGCTCCACAACGCCCAGGAGGAGAAAACCGCCCTCCTCTCGGACGTGGCCTCCGTCAGGGAGCTCTGCGTCAAGCTGGACTCCGGGAAGGAGCTGGTCGCTCGCCAGCTCACCGCCAAGAGCATGCACCTGGAGAGGGTACGGCTTCTTCTGACCGGGCCCCTTCAAGCCCCCAGGCGCCGGCCCCCTCACGCCCCCGCTCCCCCTCGGCAGGTCACAGGAGAACTGGAGGACGTCCGGTCAGAGACGGAGCTGCTGAAGCAGCAGCTCGCCAGCGAGAGGCTGACCATACGCAACCTGGAGGCTCTGCTGTCCACCAACCGGCAAAAAGAGTTCCAGTCCCATCTGACCGCCAGCGAGAGAGAGTCGGAGCTGAAGGTGCTGCGCGACAGGCTCACCTTGGCCGACAGCAAAAAGTGAATAAGTCCAGTCCCGCACATTTTTTACATTTTTTTATGTCTTATAAGATTTTGCAAACGAGCGTTTTAAAACGATTCCAACGTGTGCAAAACAGTGCAGAGCACGCCCGAGAGGTGTCCCAGCTCCGCGGCAAAGTGTCCCAGCTGCAGACCGAGATGGACGTGCTGAGAAGGCAGCTGACCTCTGAGCGCTTCGAGAGGTGAGCCGCTTTAACTGTCCAGGGATGCTTAGAGCTGTAGCTCTCCTGTAGCGAATAAAACACCCATTTAAAACCCTCATTACGTAGCAAGAAGGAGCCAGGGCTCAGCTGGTGATTTGAATATTAGCTCTAAGGCT
This sequence comes from Menidia menidia, assembly GCA_907169785.1. NCBI lineage: Eukaryota > Metazoa > Chordata > Actinopteri > Atheriniformes > Atherinopsidae > Menidia > Menidia menidia. The sequence continues at coordinate 6,358,991 of CAJRST010000002.1, forward strand.
GCACAGTTCATTGAAGATACTCTGACACTTAAGAATCACTGAAGTTCTACTTGTTCATGAGATGGAACTGTGTAGACCACAATGTATAGGACTGGTGGGGATGCTATAGACCTTTCTGTCTTTAGGGAAAGGGCGGTCCAGGAGATGCGCAGACGGGGCCTGTCGTTCTCCTCCCTGCACAGCTCCTCGTCCCTGAACGTGTCCAGCAGTCCGCAGCTCGCCTCCACAGAGCGCTCCATCCTCCGAACGCTTGACCGCTCCAGCGACAGGTCGACAGACAAGTAAGAAAGAGAGGCCACCACACCAAAGAAAAACCGGTCGGGTTCTTTTTCTTTTCTTTTTTTAAACGAAGCCTTCAGGCGTTTTGGCTGCGTTCTCAAAACCTCTGTCGGTTCTCTCTTTCAGGAGCGTAAGCTTCGGGGGCGATGAGTGAGTCAGGAAACGGTAGACATGAAATGCAAGCCCCTCCGAAAGGGCGTTTTAAGAGCAGCTTCATTGTTCTGTCCGACCGGACGAGGACAAACATTTGTGTTGATTAAAGAAAATGGCGTTTTTATTCAAATAACACAGCCTTACCTTAACTCTGCTCACACACGCTCACTTTGAGGTTTTGGAACTGGTTGATTCAGAACACTCTGACAGATACAGTTAGGAACAGAAAGTGTTTGGCATCCTAGAAGATTTGTGTATAATGTTTAATATTCATGTTTTTTTGTTTTGTTTTTTAAAGAAAATGACTAACTTATTTTTAAAATAAAGAGATTTCAAAATAATCAAACTGCACAGCATTTTGTTTGATGGTAATTTATCAAATGGGATGAAAACATTTTTTTTAAATCATTCATTAACCTTCTTTCAGGTTTGCAATATGTCAATACTTTAAAAGTAAACTGGGTTGGTCTGTCCTTAAAAAATATTCAAAGATTTATTTTTAATAGGAATTCAAGCTTTAGTGGTTTGAAGTCTTTTCCCAGCGTTCAGCATTTTGCAGTGACAGGAAAACGTGTAAAAAACAATGGAAAAAGGCAAAGGTCTCAAAATACTGTGTTTCCAAGGTGTAAAAAAACCAAAGGCACTGATTTATCTCAGAAAAATAATCTCTAGGCTCTAAAACGATTGGTTTAGTGTCGGCAGTGTTCAGTGGTTGTGTTGGGGAGCGGGTAAGCGAAAAGGGAAAAGTCTAAAATGTATTTGGGCAGCAGTTCTCTCAGGAGCTTCTGCGGCAGGCCGCACAGGTAGTAGTGCAACGTTTGGGCGGTCACCGGCTTGTACCAGGTCTGCCTCTGGGGGAAGTGGACGGAGGGGGGCGCGCCCACGCGCTGCAGCACGTGCTGGGCGTCCTCCTGGAGGTGCTCGTACGAGCCGATGAAGTCGTAGGAGACGGCGCAGGGCTGGCACAGGTTGTAGACGGGCATCCAGTGCTCGTTCATGCGCTCGGCGTCCTCGTCCAGCAGGTAGCGGACGAACTCGGCGAAGGTGACGTCGTCCCCCGCCGCGGCGGCGTCCTTGGCGCGGCCCTTCCGGTAGCGCTTCACGATCTCCACGCCGTACTTCTTCTGGTAGGACTCGATCTCGCCGAACTTGTTCCTGTAGGCGGAGAGCAGGCGCGCCATGGGCTCGCGCACGAACATGAACTTGAAGTAGTGCGCCAGGCGGTAGCGGATCTCCTCCGGCTTCAGCGAGGACAGGAACAGCAGGTCGCTGCGGTGGTCCATCTTGATGCTGGCGTCCACGCTGTCCAGGGCACCGCTCATGACCTTCAGGACCCTCTTCCAGTTGGAGCAGGCCACTTTGGGGACGTAGCAGTAGAGGAAGCGGTGCTCGTCGTTCACCAGGATGTGCTGCAGGAGCGTCCTCCTCTGCAGCGGGCTCAGCGACCACACGCTGTGGGGCATGTTCTTCTGGCTGCACACCGTCCTGATGGTCCGGTTGCGGATCTCCTGGAGGATCTGAAAGTAAACACAAAAAGGGGGTTTAAAAAAGCAACAACATAATCACTTTCGAAGTTTGTATCCCAAGATTTGAAACCTGGGCAGGACTTTAACTACTGTTAATACACTGTAAAGTTGCTGCTTGGATTTTCATTCAAATGAAAACTGCCCTAAAATACCTGCTTTAAATGTTAAAGGTACTATTTTAAAGTTGAGGTTGGAGTTAAATCTGATGCGTTACCCAACATTTAAGTTTGAAATCCAACAGAAAATTTCAGTTTGTATCATATCTGTGAAGATTCTCAGTCATCCAGGCCATGGTCAAGCTTGAAAAGTTCAGTTGGGCAACTGGACATGAAGTTTTTCCAGAAGACGTTTCGCATCTCGTCTAAGAGGCTTCATCAGTTCTAACTGACGGAAAGATGGATGAGCTATGGGGTCTCCTGTGTCTCACGCAGAGCCCTTCACTCATACATGGAAACTAAATCCAGTCACTGATTCAGATAAGATGACACATGGGTTAAAATAAAGACCAAGGATATCGAGACATTCATGGACCACATCAACGCAGTGGACAGAAACATCAAGTTCACCCGGGAAGATGTGAAAGTGGACAGCCTTGCCTTCCTGGACTGCACGGTTCACGTCATTGAAGACAAACAACTCAACATAGACGTCTAGAGGAAACCCTCACACACCGACCAGGACCTCCGTTTTGACTCACACCACCCACTGGAACACAAACTAAGCATCATCAGAACCCTCCAGAAACGAGCAGAAACCATTCCCACCACCACCAGAGGGAAGACGAGAGAACAGGGACATATCAGGACACCCATGAAGACCTATCGCTACAAGAAGAGGCCTGCCGAGAGGGAAGAAAACAGAAGAAGGAACATCTACATTCCATTGTCTCGGGAACAAACTCTGGAGGATTTTCAACCAGCAACAGATCCCTGTGCACCTCAAACCTGGTGACACCCTAAAACAAAAACTGGCTCACCCCAAAGACAAGACGCCCAGAAACAAGACTGACAACGTGGTTTACGCTGCTCAGTGTAGTGAAGAGTACACAGAGCTGCACATTGGAGAGACCAAACAACCACTACACACCCGTATGGCTCAACACACTCCTCAGGACAGGACTCCGCTGGTCACCTACACCTGAAGGCTAAAGGACACTGGTTTGAGGGCAACAACGTCCACATTTTGGCCAAGAAAGACAGATGGTTTGAGAGAGGGGTTAGGGAAGCCATCTTTGTTAACCTGGAAAAACCATCACTCAACAGAGGAGGTGGTCTAAGACACAACCTGCCACCTACTTACAGAGCACTTTTACGACAATACCCAGAAGATTCACCTCTCACCTGCCCTCACCAGAGCTTAATTCCTTTGTTACACCTACAGTATATTCATCTCAGTGCTCCCCACCGTGGATGAGAGGCGAAACGTCTTCTAGACGTCCAGTTGCATAAACTGAACTTTCCAAGCCTGTCAGTTCGTATGTTTTCAGGGTATGTTGGGGAAAAACAACAAACTAAGTGGAAACTTAACTTTAACTGACACAAAAATGCCAATACGACCGGTACATACGCCTCCCGTTGCTAGGAAACCTGATTTAGAAAGACTTTGTCGCGTGAGCCCGGCCGCGTTCGGGACGCGGGCTCCGCGGTGCGCTTCATTGCCTCACCTGGAAATCCACGTCCGCGCCGCCCGGGCTGCGTTTGGCCGTGTGCCCGGCCGGGTCCGGCCGCTGGCCGTTCCCGCGGGGGGAAGGCGTCTCCACGCCGTTCAGCATTCCTTTCTCAATCATGAGCAGCAGGCCTCCGGACGCTACGATCACCAAGAACGTTAGAACCGACGGCAGCACGGCGGAGCCCCGGCGGACGGAGCCAGAGCTCCCCGCGCCCCGAAAGTTCCCCACCGAGCCGCTTCGCATGCCGCCGCCCTGCCTTCGTGGGACCGTTGGTCTCTCTGGTCTTTGTCAGTCTTTTTGTTCAGGGGGGGGGGACACTGAGTAATGCGTGGGACATTTACCCCCTTGTTACCTACCACGTACTCATACTTAAGTTCGGACGAGCTGGAAGTTTGCTAATGTAGCACTTCCTGTTTGGGCCGCTGCAATAAAATATTCTGGAACCCCCCCCCCCCCCAAAAAAAAAAATATCCCCTTTTTTCCCCTTTTCTTTCTCTATGGCTAATCTAAAATAAATTAAAGGAAAGGTCACTAAAGCTGCACTAGTTTCGAAGTAATGTTTTTTTTTCCTTAGCTGACAGCAGTTTAATGCAAAATGGGGTGCTGTGCGCGGTCTCCCCGGAACCTCCTCCTGTCAGCAGGCACGCTGGGAGATGTAGTTTCAGGATCCCTTCGTGTCTGCCTCCACATTAGTGTGGATGTTCACAGTTGTTCAAAAAGGCTTGAAAAGTCCAATCTTATTTCCCATCCCAGATATTTCTGGATTGAAAACCTCTATGCATCCTCAAAGTAGTTTCACTTAAGCAGCATCCTGGATTAGAGTTATTGGGACTAAGAGGACAGTCACGTGGGACATGGAGGAGGCTGTCTTTTCTTTTCTTTTTTCCCATTCGGCTGAAAACTGGACTCACCTCGGTTTTAACCAGCCACCTAGTTACGTCTGGTTTACAGAAAGTCGTGTCCAGTGTAAATACAATGTGTCACGAGGCAACATCTGCATCTTTTTTTTGTTTTTTTTGCTTTCACCTTTACTTTTCAAGTCGTGTTCAGTCCATAGACTAAAGGTCAATGTCCTGTCAAATGATCAAAAGAAGGGGGGGATCGATTTCATCCTTTTTCTTTGCATTTCAAACTCCCATATTAAACACATTCAGGCAACTATGCATTCATTCTCTGGCATTTTTGCAGAACTTCAGAAAGTAAAGAAAAATACGCCTACTTTGTGTTTTGAAATATACGAATGTCTAACAACCCAAAGCCCAAAAAGGGTTTAGCTCTACTGTCTTGTCTAACGACCCAAGCGTTTTTGCATTTTTGCTTCGGTTAAAATGACCACAAATGGGAACAGAGCTTGAACTATTTGACTAACAGAAACGTTATCTCAGCGTGTCTGACGCGCGCGGACACAAGACGTCGCCCGCAGGGGCACGCGTGCGTTTGCGTGCGTGCGCGTTTGCGCGCTTGCCTTTCCCTTACGGGGTGGCCGGCCGCAGCGCGTCCGTTCATTCAACCTCGACCCGTTAACGCCTTCCGCGTGCGCGCGCTTACGTCCTCCCTCCGTAGCGCGCGCGGCTCGCGTCGGTCGCCGCCACCTCTCTTCTCCTTCCGCCGGCCACACCCTCCCTCCCTCCAGCATCCGTCTCCGTCTCGCACGCGTGCAGCTGTGCGGGGCCGTTGTGGGGGTCTGTGCGTGCGTGCGTGGGCGCGTGCGTCCGTGCGTGCGTCTCCCCTGTCGGGCACCCGCAGCATCAGCAACACAAAAGGGTTCTCCGAGCAGCCGGAGCTGCGTTTTGCCTCCGCGCGCCGATCCGAGAGAGAGAGGGGAGAGGAATCCGCGCTTCTCAGGCCAAACCGGTGGGAATCTCTCCCTTTTTTTTCCTACCACATTGCTCGTGTTTGTGCTGACAGTTTTTTAATCCGGTTTTCTCCGCACGGGTGACCTTGTCACCGTAGCCCACTCCTCATTCACCACTGACCTACTCAGATCTCCTGCTCCATCCATTCCACATGTGTGTGTGTGTGTGTGTGTGTTTCTGTATATGTGTGTGTCTGTGTGTGTGTGTTTGTGCTGATGATGGGCTGAGGCTTGCAATTTGATCCGACTTGAAATGCGCCAACGCCGTCAAATTGGGGCTAATCGTTGCCTAGTAAAACCTTCCGGAAAACACGGCTTATCAACCGAACGCCATTCGTGTGTCATCTGTGGGGGAATATGTGTGAAAACAGAGGCCGGGTTCTTTTGTTCTCAGAGCGGCCGCCACACTGCATCTAACGGGCTGTAATCCCTGCCCGGCAGCATCCGCTAATCTGCCATTAACGGTTACCCATCGATCGGTGCCTTTGGGCTCCCTCCACCAAAAAAAAAAAAACAGCCCCCCGGTCTTTCTCACCATGAGATCCTCCATAAAACCATCTGAAAATGTCAGGATGCTTGAGTCAGGTGCAAGCATGCGCGGGGCCATATGCAGGCCTGTGCGTGTGAGAGGGAATGGTGGGGGGAGAAAAATGAAATGATGATGGATTTAAAGGCTTTTTAATCGACGTTCGTCAGAACATGCGTTTTGGTGCTGAGCCAAGAGCCAGGGAGACTAGATGCCTGGGTACTAGAGCATAGATTTTTTTTTACCTGACTATAGGGAGTTGTGAGTATACCTGGAGGCTGCTCAGGTGTTGATTGTTTCCTGCTGAGGAGAGACGCCATCTGATGGGAGTCGATCATCTTTTAGATGCTCCAGATGTTCTCATCCGCCCTTTAAACAACACGTCGCCACCAAACGGTGGTTAAGATGACATCTTCCAGACAGATATGCTGAGTGCATTTATTTATTTGTTTATTTTCCCCAAGCAAGGGCATGCATCTGTTTAATCTGAGACCAAAGACCTACCCTATAGCAGATGCCCTCCTATAAAATTCTGAACTGTTTATTTAATTCTCAGACTTATCTGATTGTCTGTCTGCTCCTTGTTTTTAATATATTTCAGCAAAGTGGTAGGCAGACACTTCAGTGTTTTCAAAAAAACACTTACAAACAGGCATTTTCCTGATTATGGGTCTAAAAACTGTACTAATATTTGTAATGAATTCCAATCTCAGGTTATTTTTTTAATGATCAAATCTATGTATGCCATAGTAGTTGCAAAAAGCAAGGATTTTTTCAAATTGTTATCCTGACCTGACATTTAAGGGGAAAAGGGATTGGACAGATATGTCTCTTCCTTTTTTAATCATGTAAAATGTTAAATTCTATAGATTCTGTATACTGGATAACGTAGACATAGCTGTTTTTGTCATCTTTTAGTTTGCCAAAAATGAAAATATCAAACCTCTTGGTTTGTTATACTGAGTCTTTCATTTCTATTTCTAAAATAGACTCGATACAAAATGGGTTAAAACGAAAATATCATCGCTTCATTATGTTGAGCAGAGTCCATTCCTCCTGTGTGATGGTGGAAGGGCTGTGAAATGCTGGGCTGGGCTTGCTGTGGCTGGAGTTGAGTTGGATGAGAAAAAGTACCTGTTTGGTTTAATGGCTGCCAATATTCAGCATAAATGGTCAGAATATAAAACTAACATGGGGACTTTTTGGATTCCAAAAATCACTAAGATAACCAGATGTCTCTAAAATAAATGAAGAATTTGATTCTAGAAAGGTTTGGAAACTTTCAAAGATAATCGTTGTCAGAATTGAACATATTTACACCGCTTTCTTTCTTTTTTTTTAAATCCTGTAGTTACAGTCTAAGGTGTAATGAGGACTGTCCTAATTATTCAGTCCCATGTGATCCAACGAATCATCCACTCCTCAGAAATGTGCTCCATGGATGTGCAACAATATATATCATTACATAGGACATTTTAGTTTGTTTGTTTTTTTACTCTATATGACTCATTGTACTGTCTGTGTTATGCCACCACTCTCCACACCATTTTAACAGAAATGTTTAACAAATATGGGTCACAGAATTTCCCAGCAGGTCCATTAGGCTGCAGATTGAATTGATAAAAAGCTAGACTGTATTTTACATTCCTGCTTTTTGGTTTATTTGTAGGATGCAAATGTGCATTTCCATCTATTTTCTTGGGTCAAAGCATTTCTTAGAATTCATCTGCCAATTAACATTCATGTATTCAGCTATTTATTATCCTCTCTGTGAGAATGCTGAATGACTGTACATAGTACCACTTATAGCTTAGGGTGTGTGACCCTCTTTTTCTAAAAGAAAAAAAAAGGAGGGGAAACTGGAATTAGGAGGAGTCTGTGCTGCGTGGTTCTGTGTGTGTGTGTGTGAGAGAATATATCTGTGTGAGAGCATGTTCTCGCTTCTTCACTGGGGGGGGGGGTTCTATTCCCTGCGTGTTGTCAGTCAGAGAGCCGTATGTCTTTGAAGTAGTGCGCCGCTGTATTATAGGCAGCAGCCGGGGTGGTAAAAGCCCCATCATTACCATATCCCTGAGAGACTGCAGTGTGATGCTGCCAAAACTGGGGAGTGAGGGAGCGGCCCTCGTTCAAACAGTAACCCCACACTGATGCTTAGCGCCATCATGATCAGAGAAAACTGCAAAAATGAGGATTTCAGGCGGTCGTGTCCTGATGGGGGCCACTCGGGTAAAAGGAACGGGCTTCTGTTCGCCCCTTTAGGGATGATTATGGAGCCGATCGTTCTTAATATAACTTCCACCATCAGCTCGTGGGTGTTTGATAACGCTTTGGATGGTGGATCCATCACGCCGTTAAACGGCTGCGGTTTGATGCGCTACAAACAGTTATTATCGCGGCACATGTGGAGCGCGCCGCTGCAGACCCACAATGTGAGTCTTTGTGCGCGTCGGCCATTTGAAATGGTGAATGCCACTCTGTTCTCCCGGGCAGGGGGGAAACAAAGTGGGACTTTGTGCCTCCCCTGGCCCGGGCAGCACCGGCAGACACAGGAGAACGCCCCATCCTCAGGGGCGCACGCGCGCTCGTCTCCGGCGCGCACTCACGGGCCCACGCCGATGTCGTTTTCTTTTAATTGATTTTTTCAAAAAAATTCCAGATGCACCGGCCACATTTTAACGATACGAGACATTTTGGAGATCTTTACGGAGCTGCTCTGCTGCGCGCCCTCACACCCACACCCACACACACACACACACACACTGGTGCGCACACACGCACAACTGAGTACTGACTGCACCTGACACCTGACTCCAGGTAATGCCCTAGATGCAGTGACAGCAGGCAGGTGGAACGTCCACACGCTCCCAGAAATACGCACAGAGCCACTGAAGGACGGTAAGAAGGCATTCTTATACTGTCAGCCTCACCCCTAATGCATAAGAGCTAAAGGTTAGTAGTTTCACCTAAGTTGATCGTTTAATAGACTGGTTGTGGGCACAAAAAAAACCCAAAACATTTTATTTGGTTGTTTTCTGAAGTCTGTTAATCCTACTGATCTGAATTTTAAATATTTGCCAGCCGTAAATATCTCAAATGTCAATATTTTGGTGTTCCATGCTCTTGACAGGGGAGGAGCTACTTTGAGGTGACTGTTTGGACACCTGAGCATTGTCAGTTAGCCGTTAGCTGATGTGGAAAATATAACCATGGCCATGTGATACACGCTGAATGTGACACTCAAATCCATTGTTTTGCTTCATTCGCCCCCTTTTGTGCCCGCGGTGGAGAGGAGTGCTCGGAACCCCTTCAGTTCGGATTACCTCAGGTGTTTCCATGTTTTTGCCCCGCGCCTCTAACAAGGATCTCAGCCACGCAAGGTGGACCGTTGCAGGATGGAATGGCTTGTGTAGACGTAGCCCCAAAGAGAAGCCCGTCAGTGGGGGAAGCTGATGAGAGATGTGGGGATAAACATGCATATTTTTAGACTCAGTTGTTCTTATGAGAAGCTACAGAAAAGACTGTTCCATCTGTTTCAGAGTTGCATGGATGCAACTCCTTGCAACTCTCCATGCGGAAGCACATGCACTTTGAGTTTGGGCTCTAAACCAAACGTGAGAGCTAACACACACAGAGCTCAGGCTTCATTCCGAAAGGAGCCTTTGATGATCACGCGACATTCATTCGCTTCACCTTTTAAAATAAGACAGAAGGAGAAGAGCTTTGCATGAAAATAAATGCGGTTCAGTGTTTCTGCTGCAAGCGTGGGCCTTTATGTTTGAGGGGCAGGACTGTATTCTGCTTATGGCTGTAAGCAGACAACAGTCAGGGACGGCTTTGAATGGACCCTTCACAGGCAAAGTGTGTTGGCATAGAACATGATTTACAGATATGAAGAACATTTGTCTGTGGGTGAATGTCTAGCTGAGGAGACCAGCGATGCTTATTTGTTTTGCATTTGTACTTTTCAGTCTATGTGCAGCACGTCTTGACTTTAGATTTGCGCTCATCTTTCTCCAGAGCCCTCATTTCATTGCTTATTTGATTGTTGGCGTATTATTTCAAAAGCTCGTCCGGCATCTAATCTGGACGTCGGCACAGAACCACGTGCAAACCCCTCTGATGAGGACCACTGTAGGACCCCCCAGCACTTAGGCTCATAGGCCTGCATGAAAGCTGAGAACTCTGTGACTGAGACTCTGCGATCCCCTTGAATTCCATGCAATCATGTGAAAAAGAGAGTTTGTCCTTTTTCAAGTGGGAGGTTTAAATACATATATATGTATATATTGTAATGGCGAAAAAGTCGAATGAGGTAAATGTGCCTCGCAACACATGCTATTCATGATTTTTATTACTGCAAAAACACATCCCAAAAGGCCCAAAGGGTGAAAACTAGGCCCGTCAATACTGTTTTCGTAAGTATTAAGAGGTACAGCCACTGGCCAGACGATGCCGGTCAGGTTTCCTTGGTCAGCTCATCATTAGCAAAAGCAGAATTTTTGGCGGTGCTCGGTTTGAAAGCATCTGAAGGGTCCGCATCTGGAGAGATGATGCCAACATGAATTCATTGTAAACCTCAGCCAACTGAGAGGCACAGTGGTGGAGGAGTCATGAGCCTGGTTCAGTGCTGGGACTCTGACATTGGCCTACACAGAGTGAGGAAGAGTAAAACAGCGACAACACAATAACACACCAGTTATTTGCTGCTGAGAATTGGTTCCAAAAGCGATTAAAACCATGGAACTTAATTCGGTTTATTTGCTTCTGTGTTTTGGCTCAGTTTGCCTGAATAAATGAAAATGTTGTTCGCTACGATCAGGGAATATTCAGACGGTTTATTTATAGGTCCTGGTAGGTTAAACACTGGAATTGAAAGACGATCGTCTCTCTTTCTTTCTTGTACAGAAGGACTATAAAAGCATGATCGCTGATGTGGAATGGGTTAGCAGAGCACGTCTCTCTCTCGCTTTGCAAACGGTTTGCCTCTGTTGTTCTAGCAGATTGAGCAGACGGTGATTAATCACAGCAAACCTCCGATAAGCGTGGGCCACTTTTCCACGAACCTTACGCTCAGCTAAATGTCAAGTGCACTTGGGTATTCCCGCCGGACGACCGGATGATTCGGGAGGAACGGGAGCATTTCCTGTCTGCCTGGTGTCGGGGGGGGGGTGGAGGGGTTTGTTGTGTGGTGACTCCTCTGGGCCTGGCTGCTGCACGGCGGGTCGCCACAGAAACCAGAGGCGGCTGGAACTTCCTGGGACCCAGGCATGACTGAGAGCTCTGTTTCTAACTCTTAAATTCTAAGATTATGCCGATAGTGAGGATGGTTGTATATCAGGAGAGGCCCTTCAGGTTTGTCCCCTCACAGATGATGTTCTGTGATGATCTTCTCCATCCCTCCCACCCCTGCCATTCTCACCTCCCCCTCTCTTATTGCACCTAACAAACCCCCCCAAAAACCTGCTGTTTGTCTGTGTCTTGTACTTATTTCACCGTTTTCTCCCAAAAGCCACAGCGGGAGGCAGCGGCCGCTCGTCCCGGTGAGACGAGCTCTGTGAGAGAAAAAAAAGGGGGGCAGGTCGATGTTTCCTAAGGTTTTACTGCAGTGGTGCGCAGCCGTGTCCAGCTGCGCCGCTGGACTAGGTAAAAACCCGTAGATAAGGCCCCCCCGCCGCGTCCATCCGTCCCTCCGTCCCTCCGTCTGCTTGGTCGGCGAGGCCGGCCACCGACATTCGCCCCCCCGCCGGGGGGCGGGCCCTACCCCCCCCCCCCCCCCAACCTCCCACCCCCAGTCAAAGGCATTTCCCTGCTTCTCTAGGAGCACGCGGCTGCTCCTCGTGCTTTACATCCCATCTCCGCCCGGCTCCTGTCGCAGTCAGACTTCACGCTCGCGCTCATAAACAAACAAACAAACAAACAAACAAACAAAAAAAAAAAAGACAGACACTAGCTCGACATAAAGACCGGCTGCCAACTGCCAACACAATGAGATGGCAAAAAACGCACAATATCTGTCTTTACTTCCAGACACAGCCTCATAGTCTCTGTCGGTACACACACACACACACACACACACGCACTGTCTGTGTTCACACACTCCTACCACCAAACATGCTTGTTTGCTCCTTGTTCTGCTCTGGATGGAGTCAGGCCAGACAAAGAGGCTTTGTGTGTGTGTGTGTGTGTGTGTGTGTGTGTGTGTGTGTGTGTGTGTGTGTGGGGGGGGGGGGGGACATTTCTGAGAGAGTCTGTCCAGCTGTGTCACCCCTCGGGAAGGAAGCCCACCACCTGCTGATCCTCTCTCAGCACTGTCTCGTCGCACGCTTTGGGCTTCACGCCGGCTGCGCTTGTGGTTTCGCCCTAAAAAAAACAAAACGAAAACAACAACACATTTCCGCAGCACATCTGAAAACCTCTGGCTCCAGCGGCGTGCCGTAGACAGCCGTTGGCTGGCAGGACGCAGAACTCTCAGGGTGTCTGAGGTTTGCCGGTTCCCACAGATCCAGGAGGTGCCAGTGAGGGATGGGTTTGTGGATTTATTTTTCTTACCCCGGCCCATTACGAGACAGAGCAAAGGGCCACGCCGTTCATCACGTTCTGTGTGCCTTTTAATCTCACACCTGCCTATATCTTACTGCAAAACTGTCATTTCCGCTGACTTTGGGCCTTTAGAACTCGTACGGCTCGTAAAACAGCGGTTTGATTCACTCACCTCGTGAGAGCAAACGGAACCAAGATTTTTGGTTCGGAGGCAGCGGACGCTCAGATAGAAAGCGGGACATGTGGAAGGTGGAAGCTCTTTCCCTGATCTCCCAATTAAAAGTGCACGCTCGCTCCTTCAACCCCCTCTGGCAGTAAATCACATAACAGCATCCCCATGTCCGCTTCCTTCTTCTCTCACTACAGCCGAGCTCTGCGGTGACCATGGAAACGGACACTACAGAAACTAAGCGGGGCATGCTTTTAGAGGTAACCGAATCCAAAGGCACAGGTAAATAGGAAAAAAGGAAAAATAGCGCTTTTACCGACATCTTGAAGAGACAGTGCTTACAACCAATTGAACGCATCACAATGACTAAAGTCATTTCAGTTCATTTTTCGGCCCTCTGTCTCTTTAAGAAATGCATGTTGTGGTGATGGGTTTGATTTTCTCGGAGAGGTTTGCGGTGTCTTTATAATTCTCTCCTTTGAGTGTGTGTGTGTGCGTGTGTGTGTGGTATGGCGGCTTGTCTGCCTTTGATCACACCTTTTCCCACCTGGAATTGATCCCCATTGGCTGATTTTGTTGCGGCGTCGGCGTTCATGTCGGGAAAAAATCTCATCAGCTGCAGGACCCAAACAAAACCATTCATTTATGTCAAAAGTCAAGAAGGAGCATTTGTGTCCGGATCACTCCAGAAAGATCTAATCCCAGAGATGAATGTTGTTCAGATGAAGATAGCCTGTGATGCAGTGAATGACACAAAAGGAAACAGCAAATCTTTTTGGATTCACTTTTAAAGCTACATTCAGCTGGTTTAGGCCACACCAAGAAAAACTAAAAAGCTTTTGAACAAGTTTTGGAAAGTTTCAATTTGGCATTCAATAATCGTTTGTATTTGGTGGCTCCAGCTGAATTCGGCCTTAATCGGAGCACCGCGCCTATTGTGGCACTTTTTCACGGGTGGGATGCAGAAAATACACAGTAGATTTTGAAAACAAACAGTCAAATAAAGAATTAGATTGAGGACAGCTCCCCTCAGTGTGAGACAGCTGTCCAGTCAGCAGATGACTGTTTAGCCTCATGATGTCAGAGTTGTGCTGCATCACAGCAGGCTAAAAAAAAAACCATGACTTTTACTGATTAATCTTGTCATGTTTGGTTATTAAATCTAAACGGTATTTTCTCTCATATACTTGCAGACAAGCTTAACTTGCACTGACAATCCAGCCCATGATGGTTGCTGCAAACAAACTTCTTTTAAAACTGTGCGGCTATTTAATTGAAAAGTGTTCAAGCTGAGTGTTTGGCTGAGAGATGTCACATTAAAACCCAAAAACGAGCTAGTTTAGAGAAGCGGCTTTTAGTGAAGGCCTGATATTTATTATATCTTTCTACAAAATGTGAGTGATAAAGGAACATCATCCAAAACGACTGTTCTCTTTGGCTTTACAATGACGTCAGCTTATTCTTCAGTCATGTTGCAACATGCCTCAGTGTCTTTTGTCTCATTCCCTGCATTTGAAATGCAGCTGTTTTCAGCGAAAAGGGCCCTGAAAGCTCTTTGTTCTCAGTTATGGTAACTGTTTAGCAGTTTCACCCTTGTAATGATACGATAATTGGCTCAAAATGAATAATAATCCAGCATTACCGAAAAATCAGTTGGTGTAGAACAAAAATAATCATCCTCATTTAAATACGATAAGATTGATTATAAATGATAACTGCAAATATGAGTGGTATTAATCCTCTCAAAAGGAGCGTGAGCACAATATTCTTTAACCTTCCTGGTTTTGTCTGCCTCTGTGGTCAGTGCGCCTTCATTTAGTGTGGTCTGAGTGCAGCCATGGCCCAAACAAACTGCACAGCCAGCACACGGGATTCAGGTTCAGCCTCGCTCTGAGCTCTGACGCGTGCTGCTCCCGAGCCGTCCACTCTGCAGAAGAAGTGTCTCGTCTCGTTTTACGCATGAGCGTGTGAGCACGCCCACGGCGGTGCATTATGGGCTCTGTGCCACCGGACGGGCCCTGATGCTGGGGGAAAGCCGAACATCAGCGCCGCGGCCTGATATCGGCACTCCCAACTCACAGCGGAGAGGCCCAACGGAGCACTTAGCACGCCATCAGTTTTATCTGCCGGAGACAAAAGAGCAACGGCAAGAAAAAAAGCAAACATCTGCAGCCTCTCCCCCGATCTGTTGTGCTTATCGGTGCCTTCCCTCCTGAGGTCATCCACAAACCAGCCTGAACACAAAAAGTCAGTCCACTTTTCATTAGACAGTCAGTTTCCCCTCAAGGGTATAAAAAGATGTTAGATAGTTTCTCAAATATAAGAAAACACTACACTTCTCAGGCCTCTATAACCATAAGATGAAAGTCTTTGGGGTTATGTAATATAGCTCATAGTAAGGACCTGAACCCCTCTTATACAACCATATGTACAGCCAGGATGTCTGGTATGGATACAATACATAGTTTGCATGGACAGATGACCAAACCGGCCCTCTAGTCACAAACTCGGGCACAAAAGAAGTCATTGGGCATTTTAGAATTGGGCATAAAACAACAACAACAAAAGATGCAGATGTTAATTACCAGAATGACTTCTAAACCATACAAAGAAATAACACATTAGAGGCTAACGAGAACAAAGTAGTCCAAATTAGCAACAGCAAAGTAGCTGAAAAAAGGGTCAAATAACAGTGTTTCTCTTATTTCGTGCACCAATGACCATATGTAATTGATTCAGGTTGTCTCGCTGTTTGCAAGATTAAATAAGCACTGACTAAATACATATAAATTTAAGAAAATACTTCCCATAGCCATACAAGCAGGGTAATAACATTTGTGCAAACCCACTTATATACACTATTGAATATCTGTTTACTTTACTGTGGAAAAATAAAGTTCGGGGTCAAGGGATGTAAGTGGGGAAATTAGTTTACTGTATCGTTTCCCATCATGCTGCTAGTTTAGCGAGCGGCATGCGGAGTGAAATCCCACACCAGTTTCTACTTATAGCTCTGAAAGGGATACCCGCAGAGTCCTGAGAACGCCTGTCTGCACAGTGGTGTAGAGTAGCTCAGAAGCTCTGTAACCTCACCCACTCGCCTCATCCAGTGGACCTCCACAAGAACACAGCCGCAAACACACGCCGCAAACACGCAAACAAAAGCCAAACACAGAGTAGGACACGGTTTGCATCAGGACAGAGCACAAAATCATCGAGAAACAGCCTGAATATTTGTTGAAACAGAGAGATCTGTTTACATTTTTAAATGGCCCAAAGTCTATAAATCTCATCTTTGGGGATGCTGGGGGGTAAACACTGATGTTTTTACATTCTCATATCAGAAACTTGAGCTCAGGCTCAAGACTTGATGTCCTCTAGACTTGGAAGAGATTGAGGAAATAAAGATATCAGCCTAAAGTCCAAAGCTGACGTCTCAACTTGGTTCAAGGCTTCCCCGTAAATGAGAACCGTTTATCACCAGGATTTTGCCTTATTAGATAAGTCGAGTGTCTATAAACGATTAATTCAAGCTGCTGTTGGCTTTTACTGTTCTCATTTGACACAGTTGAGGAGATGACTCAAAGCTGACAAACTTGTTGCTTTTTTTACCCACAGCAACTAGACTAAAACGATATAAACCAAATCAATTTCAAAAATTCTTTGAGCGCCTTGGACCTATTTTTTTTTTGTTTTAACTTTTATCTTTATTTCATTCAGGGTTAAGTATGGACGTGTCGGTTCTCAGGAAGTAAATCACAGATTTTGCCCTTTTTTTTTCCTCTTTTGCCCAAAGTTGCATTTGCCTTTCGGTGCTCTGGTTTTAAGCTTGGTGTTTATCTTTACCACTTCCCGCAAATGTGAGTAAGTAAGTATGAGCTGAAAGAGCCAAGGTTTTCTTCTCATTCCATCTGCTGTTTTTTGCCGTTTGATTTCCTTCAAGCCCGGTCTATTGCATTTCATTATCTGCTCCCACACAAATAAAAAAACACGCCCTCCCCATACTCGCTCCTTATCTTGCCTGAAGGTGACATAAAAAGATTGACGATTCGATTGCACGCTGCTGTGGTTATGATCTATTTTCTTTCACCGGCAGAGAGAAGGCGACAGGGCAAATTCCAGCCCTTCAGGAAACTGTTTGGAAAGAAAAAGAAACGGGAAGCAACAGGCTGCTTTGATGGACCAGAGTTAAAAGCCAGTTACTCTACCGGGGAAGTGTGCAATGGAGTCGTGTCTGATGAGGAGGAGTCTAATCAAAATCTGAGGTTGGTGTGTGTTTGTTTGTCCGTGTTATATATATAAATATATATATATCTAAGACAGCAAAGATTTCACTTTGTAATAGGAAACTACTAGAGCTGATTTTATGCTGACAGATTGATTTCCTAAATGAGGACACAAAAATTCTGAAAAGACCGAGTGAAAAACACATGAAAGTTGTTTCCCAGTTTGTCTAATATGCAGCTTAGACGGTAAAACATGTTGATGAGTGTGTAATTCACAGGCCAATGATTTGTGCAGTAACTCCGCATCTTACGCATAATGAATGACTGACATAAATTATATGTATCTGCGCTGAGAAACAACGTGTTTTCTTCAGAGAGTTGAATCCCATCGGATCTCGAGCTCTCTCCCACGACAGCATCTTCATCCCCGAGGAGCCGGAGAAGGAACCTGGACTGGATCACAGCATGTCTCAGGAAAACGTCTCGGATAAAGTCAGAAACCTGCAGGTGGGCCTGACGGACAGTTGGCATTTCTGTGTGCTCTGCATGGCTTTAAAAGTAACCGGAATTCTTTTTTCTTTCTTGACCACCCAGAAACAGATAGCACAGGGTATAAAGTTTGGCCAGAGGCCGTCTTCACTCCGGAGGAGTGAGGGGGATGAGGGCAGTTCAGATGAGGAAGAGGTTCCCCGGAGCCCCTTGAAGGTTTTGGCCCAGGTAGAAGCCGAGCCACCGAAAACAGAGCCCAAGGTGACAATCTTTTTGGATGACGCTTTGGTTTATTTTGGATTGCAAAGAAAAAAATAAAAAAGCCGCATTGTAGGTAGTAGGTCGTTAGTGGGTTTTGAACTAATGTGAGACAAAGTTTAGCTGGATCTTTGAAAATCTTTTTAAAGAAGCAGTAGGGGAGATATAGTGGCATCTTGTGGTAAACTTATAGATTGTTCACAAGCATACTGTCTCTGGTTTGTCCACTGTAGTAGAAATGCAGAAGGCTTCACACTAAAACGTTAGAAAAAGAGAAGCTATTGAGACAAAATGAGGAGGTATCTAGGTCTAAACACACATTATGTTGCTGTGGGGAAAAAAAAAAACAGGTCCAAGGAGCTCAGGCATCTGGACAGCACAGCACCCCGGTGAAGTCCCCGAGATCCAAACGAGTTCTTCCACCGACCGGCACAATCGAGTCCATCAACCTGGATGCCGTCCCCCAGTCGGTTCCTCTCCTCGACAACACCGCCGCCAAGCATAAGCTCTCAGTCAAACCGAAGAACCAGAGGGTTTCCCGCAAACACAGACGATTTACGCTGGTGAGTTTGAGATGAAAGCGGAAACCGCGAGCTACCTTCGAGCGTTGAGAAACTAATCCTGCTTCTGCCTTTACAGGACCTCCAAGAGGTGTCGGTACACGATGAGCTGGAGGCCGCGGGCATCTCCTCAGCTGAGCCGCGCAGGGCATCCGTGGACGAGTCCCGGGAAAGCTTGAAGAAACAAAGACTCCATGGGGTGGAAATTCAAGATGCAAGGAGGAGGAGGGAGCTGGAGGAACAGTGGTTTAGAAAAGAGGAGGAGGAGAGGGCGAAGAAGGCGGAGGAGCTGAGGCTGGAGGAGGAGAGGTGTCGCAGAAACCAGCAGGAGGAGCAAGAGAGGAGGCAGCGCGAGGAGGCAGAGGGGAGGAGGAGGGAGGAGGAGAGGAGAATCAGAGAGGAGGAAGAAAAGAGGCGAGAGGAGGCAGAGAGAAGGAGGAGGGAGGAGAGAAGAATTAGAGAGGAAGAAGAAAAGAGGAGGAACGAGGAGGCCGAGAGAGCAAGAAAGGCGGAGGAAGAAAGAAAAATGAGGGAGGAAGAGGAAAGGAGGCGGCAAGAAGAGGAAGAACAGCTGAGGAAGTTGGAAGAAGAGCGGAAGAGGCGAGAAGAGGAAGATCACCGGCAGCGGGAAGAGAAGAGGAGACAGCAGGAAGAGCAGAGGAGGAAGCAAGAGGAGGAGAGGCTGAGGAGGCTACAGGAGCTCGAAGCGGAGAAGAAGAGGAAGCAGAAAGAAGAAGAGGAGGAACGAAAGAAGAGGGAGGAAGCAGAGACACTGAAGCTTCGCGAGATTGAGGAAAAGAACAAATTGGAAGAAGGGGAGAGGATGAGGAGACACGAGGAGCTGCGCTGGAAGGAGATGGAGGAGAGACAGAGGCCGTTCTCTTTCAAAGTGTCCTCTGGAGAGAAGCAGATTCTCTTCCAGAAGGTCAACCTGACGCCCGTCACGCCGGCCTCCGGCCACCAGGCTGCTGCGGCCGCTGACCAGAGGGAAGGGGCTAAGGCCTCCTCCCCGGAGGGGCCGGAGTCGCCCTGCCTCCCGGCGTCTCCGTGCGTCCCCCACACCGCCATCCTGGTGACAGGAGCCCAGCTCTGCGGGACGGCCGTCAACCTGGACCACATCAAAGACACCGCCTGCAAGTCCCTCCTGGGTCTGGGGGAGGACAGGAAGGCCCAGGGGGCGCCGCAGGCCAAGGGCAAGACCTCGCCGGACCGCAAGTCGGGCAAGACCAAGTCGCTCAACGAGTCGGCGCTGGCGAGCGACCAGTCCAGCGCCGCCGTGCTGGCCGAGTGGGCCAGCATCCGCTCCAAGATCTTCAAAGGGGTGGAGGACGGGAAGTACGACGAGTACCCGGAGCCGGCCGGCAGGGCTCCGCCCCAGCCCGGGGGGCCGGAGGAGCAGCCCCCCTTCGCCCACGCCAACCTCCGAAAGACCATGTCGGCCAGCGCCAAGTTCTCCATCACCCCGGCCAGGAAGAAGTTCGGAGACTCCAACAGGAACTCGGAGGCGTTCGCTCCCGAGGACAGGGAGGCGGGGGAGGACGGCCCCGCCGCGGCCCCCGCCGCTAAACCTCAGAGCAGGCCGGGCAAAACGGTCCGGATCGCGGAGAGAGGGGCCGACGAGTGCATGTTTGCCAAAGACCTCCCGTCCTTCTTGGTTCCCAGCCCCGGGGAGAGGCCCGACGGGCCGGAGCCGCACAGCCGCCTGCAGGGCGACTCGGAGGCTACCGAAGGCAAAGCGGAGGGGGAGGGGGAGGGGGAGGGGGAGGCGCACGGACTGGACGGCGACGACCAGCCCTCGCCTTTCGGCATCAAGCTGAGGAGGACCAACTACTCCCTGCGCTTCCACAGCGAGCAGTCCGCGGAGAAGAGGAAGAAGCGCTACAGCGCCGGGGACAGCTTTGACGGCGTGCCCTCGCCCCTGACCCCCATGGAGCCGGACTCCGACGCCTCCTCCGTCTTCTCCGACAGGTCCACCCCCACCTCGCCCCAGAAAGAGGGAGCGGTCAGCAAGTACCTGCTTTCCTCGGCCTCCCCCGGAACGCCGAGGGGGAAGCCGGGCAAGTCCCCCAGCCCGACGCCGCACCACCAGGGCGAGAAGGCGCCTCCCAAACCCTCCGTCTACAAAAGACCGACCGCATCCCCCAAACCGACCCCGCCCCCCTCGCCGCTGCCCAAGGCGCTCCACGGGCCTCCCGGCGAGGACCCGGCCCCCAGAACGGGGGGCGCAGCGGAAACGTCCGGAAGGGAGCAGGCCGGCCGGAGCGAGGAGCCGTCGGCCGTGGCCCAGCTGCACCGGAGCGGCCACGGCCCAGCCCAGGGAGAGGAGGAGCCCAAAGAGAAGAGATCCTTCTTCCCCTCCCTCAACATCCCCTGGAGAGAGAAGACGGACAGGAAGGCGGAGCTCATCCGGAGAGGTCAGCATCTGTTTTTTTTTTACCGAGAGCGTTGCTGTTTCCCAGCAATTTGTAGCCGAGTTGTAAAATATGTGACAGGATGGCAAAAGGGGCAGGTTGGCATTTTTTTGCCAACAAATGAAAGATCCTACTAGCTTGAATGTACAGTGAGTATCCAGATACAGACAACAGGTACTACTTTTTTCATTAGCATTCACTTTTGTTGCTAAAATTGTAATCTGTTCCTCGTACTTAACCAAGTTAGCGGCTTCATATTTAACCAAATGGGTGTAACAGATTTCAGCCACGTGAAAGTTTGTGTTTTATCTGCTGCAGTATTAAAAAAAAGAAATATCTAAATATGTGCTCTCTTGCAGAAAAACCGTCCCTACAGAGCAGACACTCGCTGGACAGTGCTAAGGTCCAGGAGAAGGAGGCCGGGCCTTTGTGGATCACGCTGGCTCTGCAGAAGCAGAAAGGCTTCAGGGAGCAGCAGCAGAACCGCGATGACCGACGGAGCCAAAGAGAGGCCAAACTAGCAGAGAAGCAAACCAGAGACAGGGACAGTGTAAGTGCCCCAGATTTCCGCCCCCCCCCCCCGTCCTCGCTAATCTCACTAACGCCGCCCGTAACCCTCCCAAATCTCCTCTGCAGCTGGCGCCGGCGAGCCCCACCGACAGCAAAGGCAGCGGCAGCGTCAGCCCGTCCTCCAAACCGCAGACGCCCGAGGAGCCCAAGAGGCCCGACAGCCTGCTGGGACGGTTCGAGCGCCGGGAGGTCCTGAAAAAGGCCAACACTCTGCCCAGCTCCGTCACAGGTGGGAAGGCTGCATGCGAAGCTGTAAATCATTGCGCCGCTTATCGGTAATTCAGGATAAATGATTCATAATTTGAGATTAAAGACGCCACGTTGATAGGCTTTACAGCCGTTAATTGGAGGTGTTTGGACCGTAAAACCGGTGGTACATTTCCTGCTGGGTACCGACCAGAGTCACAGTGTCCTAGTGCTTAGCGATGTTGCTGATTGGGTCTCTCCGGGTGTGCTCCTACTTCCAGTTGAGATTGCGGACTCCACTCCGTCGCCACCTTCCGTCAAGGACGTGTCAAAGCGCTTCCCGTCCAGTGACTCTCCGCAGGTGTCCACAGAGCCGGCCTGGCTGGCCCTGGCCAAGCGGAAGGCCAAAGCCTGGAGCGACTGTCCCCAGATCATCAAGTAACCCCCTCGCCCCCAGGCTCCACGGCCTGCACTGAGACCGGGCACCGACAACGGACTCCAGAGCACCTGGACGGTCACCGTCACTCCACCCCCGAACCCCCACCCCCGTCCCTCCACACCTCCTCCTGGGAGTGGAATACATCACCCGGGAGCCCTCCACAGACTGGCTGCTACCGCTATCCCGTCCAAGTGCGCTTCACATCCAGATATTCCACTTCGATCGCACAGATCAGATGTATGTAAAACAATTGTTGCGAGCATGCATATATTGTATACGAACAAAGTGTGTACCCCCCTCCCCCAGAAAGGCAACAACAACAAAAAAAAGAAAACCCCACTCCTCAGCAGCCAATCCCAGCCGTGGCCGGCCATTGCAGTGGCCGACGCTGCCCTTTTTTTTTTTTCTTGCGCTGGAGCCAAATGCGTCAGCATGGTTGTAAAAAAATGGAAAACATTTGCCCACCGCGCATTGGTGTATCATAGAGGTGCATTTCTGACGAATAGCAGTGCAGCGTTCAACAGAGGGGATCTGTCTGAATCATGTTCTAAAGGGCTACCAGTAAAAATAACCGTGCTTCTGGACAGCGGACGGAAGTGTAACAGGCAATCGTCTTTGCCCTCTTTGGTAATAATCATGTAAAACAGCAGATTTGTCCTCTCTGAAATTCTACTGTATCCCCCCCCACCACCCCCCCGGAGCCTTGTTTGTCGTGTAAAAGGGCAGCCTTTTTCCACAGTCCTCCTGGAAATCCTCAGTGTAACAATCCTCACTGTGCCCGTAACGACTGTGATAGCTCCCCACGAGGCTATTGTACAGTTTTAATCATTAGAACACAAAAAAAAAAAGAGAAGGTTATCATGACCAATTTGGGGTGACGCCGATTACAGCGCAGAAGACAAGAGTTCTGGTTTTACTGTGCCTCATCCTCCTGCCTGACGAAGCCATCTAGGATTGTTGCTTTGCTCGTGGAGCTAGGTGCAAAAAAAACTGCTTGCTCTTGACTTACAATTCGTGTAGCCGTCCTGTTAACACACGCCGTCACTTCCTAAATGTACCGATCTCACACAGCGGAGAGAGTTCCCTTATCAGAACAACCTTAACTCTTATCTCTCGCCGCTCACATAATGACCTGTAAGTATGTACCGTATGCAAGTCAGAGGTGTAACCAGAGCTTTGCTCACAAGAAGAGGCTGAGTCACTTTGTCATTTTGTTTCTAACTTTTGGTCGTGCACAATAGTGTAGTGTGCGCAGTGTTATCTGTAACAAAAAAAAAAAAAGTTTGGTATTATTTGCACTTTTTTTGTCCCACTTAGAGGTATCGATGAGACAATTCTTAAAAGAGATTCAAAATGTTATGGATAATGTAAATTAAATACTGATGTCTGAACCACAGGAGCCGGAGCTCATTATTTCCCTGCTTTGGAGTTCAAATGAAATCCTTATTCCCCACAGCCATGACACCCACACTGTGTTTCATACATAAGAAGCGGTGCAGAGCAGCGTTTAATCCTTTTAAAGCCTCCTCTATCCCACAGTCAGATTTAAAGAATACACGTAATCGTTGCGGCAGCCGATGACAAGGGATCTCTCCCAGATCACTGGGGATGAAAACAGCTCCCCGGGCAGGGCCAGCGAGGCCAGCTGTTTTCCATCCCGCGCGTCCAGGATCCAGACGGTGCCGTCGGTGGAGGCCAGGCCGGCCAGAGCCCCCGTCCTGCCCAGCGCCGAGCCGTCCAACGCGCAGGGGGAGGAGTACACCTTTCCCGTCGTGGCGAAAGTCCAAATTAGGGAGCCGTCCGAGCAGTCCAGGCAGTACAGGCGGCCGTCGTGGGAGCCGCACAGCAGCCTCTGCTGACCCGGGAGCAGGCAGGGGGACGAGAAGACCGGCCCCTCCGTGGAGAACTGCCACAGCTGGAGGGAAAACATGGCAAAGTCAACGTACACCAACCAGCCCCATGTTTCCGTTCAGTTTCAAGAGGATGTTTTCACCCCTGCTGTGTCTGCAGACTACAGGTTTTTATTAGGTCTTTATTAACAAAGTCATCAAATAATCTACATAATGACTCATATTTTTGGTTTTGGCCACACACACTCACTGACTTCCTGCCACAATCCAAACATTTAAGTCCAATCATATTGGGTTAATGCATGTTAGTTTGTCCACAAACACACAGGAACTCTACTAAGGATAAAATGTCTAGACAATGGATGGATGGATGCTTATTTTATGTTCATGGGTCTGAAAACCTGTGCTGTAAAGCCCATAGCTACCAGTTTCCCCGTGTCGCTGACGCAGCAGATGTTTCCATCCACGGAGCCGATCACGACGCCCCCTCCGGAGCAGCTCGGCGAGGAGAAGAAGGGCACGCCTCGGCGGTACGACCACAGCTCTTCGCCGCTATCCTGCCGGGGAGACGCCGCCTTGCGTTCAGATTTGGGGCTGCGCTCAGAGACAGGGGGCCCTCCGGCGGGCCGCCGCCCACTCACCAGGTGGAGACACAGCAGGCGTCCTCCCAGCGAGGCCGCGTACAGCCGCCGCTGCACCGGCCGGACGCACGGGGAGGAGAAGACCGCCCCGCCGCCGCAGTGGCGCCTCCAGACGCAGCGCCGAGCCTGAATGCGGGGAAACACGTCGAGCGCGGGGCTCAGATCGGGGCAAAGGTCACGGGAGGCCGGGGTTGGCGGGACGAGCGCTCACCTGCGGGTCCAGGGCGTAGACGTGGCCGTCGTGTGAGCCGGCCACCACCAGGCCGGTCAGCGGGTCCACGGCCGGACTGCTCTTCACCGCGTCCCCCGTCGAGAAGGCCCAGCGCGTCTGTCCGGAGTCGACGCACAGGAAATACACACATCCGTCGTAACAACCTGAGGAGGAACTCACGTTAAAAAAAACAAAGACAAAAAACCCCTCAACAACTTCATAAATGGAATTTGATTCCAAAAGGCTCTTGCTGGAGATGTTATGAGGAGGGAGCAACTCTTCTACATATTCTCTGGAGCTGCCCTGCTCTTCAAGATTGGTGGAAGAAAATTATGGAAGTCATTTATGTAACACTGAAAAGAAGGTTTAATATCACTGCCAAGCTGGCAGCTTTAGGCTCCACAGTAGAACTCCCAGACACTTCTCACCCTTTGAAAGGAGGTGGCTCGTTCTGGCTCTGACTACAGCAAAAATGATTTTATCAAGACACTGGATGAAAAAGAAACCTCCTCCTTATGATAATTGGCTGACAACCTCGTAGAGAAAGTGACATTCAGCCTCCTATGTAAAACACATCATGATTGTAAATGGTCTGCTTTTACCAACTGGCTAACTGTAAAGTAGATTTGGAAAGGTTGGAAAGGACATATTTGTTGTATGTTCCATAAAACAAAAAACTTGCTTTATATTTGACATCCAAAAAGACATAATCAGATTTGCTTACCCACGACGACCAGAGTTCCGCAGTGAGACACGGCAGCCGAGGCCTCGATCCTTCCCCCCAGAACCCGCTCCCACCGGATGGTCCCCGTGAGCAGGTCTAAGGCCTGGAACCTGTGGGAGTGGGAGCCGATGAACGCCGTGGCGGTGGCCCCGTCGGGCCCCCCTTCTGCTCCGTGCTGTATGACGATCATCGGGGACGCGTCCACGCATCTGCCGGTGTCCGAGGACCAGCTCACAGTGAGCCCCAGACCGGCCTCTGTGCTGCCGCAGCCCTCTGGCCGCTCCGGGCGGCCGGCGTGCGTCCCGGTCACCTGGCCCGCTCGCCTCAGCACCGTGACGGCACGCATCTCCACCCGGTGCTCCCTCTTTGCCAACGGGCTGGCGTTGGATGGACCGGCGCCCCGTTTTCTGCCCTCGCCCGCCGGCGGGTCGACCATCTGATCCCGAGGCGTGCGCGTCAGGTGGTGCAGGACGTCCGAGAAGCTCCCGTCCAGTATGGCCTCCAAAAGCCCGTGCGGGGTCACTGCCGTGGCGGCGAGGATGTCTTCGCGGAGGCGCAGCGCCTTCAGAGAGTCCCCCCCGCAGAGCAGGAAGTTGGAGTGCTCATCGAAGGCTGCGTCTGCCGCCAGGCCCAATGCGTCCTGCCCAAAAAGAGCCTCAGTCAGAGGCTTCTTCAGCTCTGATCCACAGAAAACCATTCCAGACTTACACACTAAAAAAATAAGTCACTGGATGAACGTCATTTTGTCTTGCTACCTGTATTCTATCTAAATAAATCCAGTTAGGTCGGTCTATCTTGACTGTGTTAGTCTGATTCAAGTAAATTAAGTTAGCTTTTGTCTGATTTAATAATGTAAACCTTGTTTTAGTGTTCTTTTCACTGTTAGTGTAAGCAATATGTTTAATTAAATTACCAAAGATATAACATGAGCACTAACATATATAATGAACATGCAAAAACACTGCAACATAGAACTAACACTGGATCTTTATCATGGCCATTCTTCAATGACCATGCTGTTTTTAAGGACTGTTCTAGACCTTTTCTACCCTTCACTTTATTAAATGATCAGTAATTCCTTCTTAAAATCCATTCATGGAATGATAAACAACTATTCTTCTGTAAACTGAGAGGTAAAACGTATCCTAACTTGGTCGTCGGAGGTGGAGAATACCTGCCACAAACCCCTGAGAGTCTGCTCCGCGTTGCTGGGGTCTCCTTTTGCCGCCTCCAAACGCTCTCTCTGTGTTTGGTAAATTCTTATCAGTGCCCTCGTGTCCGCTTTGCCTGTGGGAAGAGAAACCGTTAGAGTGGCGGGCGGGTGAGCGGTGGGTGAGGGCGTGTCCGGCGCTCACCGTGAGGGGTCAGAGGGAGGGCGGGGACCAGCACCAGCGCATCCGGCACGCAGTGGGAGGGCAGCAGCAGGGCCAGCTGCGTCCGGATCATCCTCCGGACGCCGTCTCCGTCCGCCGTGGCCGGCCCGGGCCCCTCCGGGGGGGCGGGGCCGCTGCGTCCCGCCGGCGGCCGAACGGACGGGGAGGCGGACGCTGCCGCCGTCTGCTCTCCGGCGGGGGAGGCCACCACAAAGGCCAGGAGCCGGGCGCCTTGGTGGAGGGTCACAGCGCAGGCCTCCACCTCAGGCAGGGTCAGAATCAGCTGGAGGGCGGGGACAAAGGCAGATGACCAACCTGTGTCCGAACACGACTAAAAATCACAACCACTTCCATATTATAGGGCTACAGTGATCTGTTCCTTTAAAGGATATCCAATAAAGGATATCGAAACTAAAAAATGCGCACCATTTTTTGCTCAATGCGAATTTGATCCCAGCTGCTGGAACTAAGGTAAAGACAGGGGCCATTGCAATTTGGAAAAATTGCATAAAGCAAGATGGACGGGTTACCAGAAATCTGTAAATGCTGTCAACCAGAAATAGAATTTACTTTCATGGGGTTTTCGGTCGAAGAGACGAAAAGAATCTGCAGAAATCAGAAAATTTTGCAGACGTGGCTGTCATGGAAACCAACGCAAGGACCGGTCGTGTGACGCAGTTGAGTCCATTCCTCTCCTACGTTTATCCAGGTTCTCTCCTGAAAACTCACAGTGACCTTTTTCCCGTATTCTTCCGCTGGCCTTACCGTCTGTAAACTGTCCAGGTTCAGTCGCTTTCCGTTGCGTTTGATCTCTCGGTCTCTGCGGCCCCGGTAGTACAGCCGTCCCTCCTGGAGGCTCACCCAGTCCCCGGTGGCCCTCATGGTCCCCGGGGAGACGCTTTCCTCGCCGTCCAGGAGACACACCCTGTCCTCTCCCCCTGCGTCAGAAGCCACATGGGTCTGTACGGGGCGCGTTCGCCTGTTCTGCCGCGGACCCCCGAAAAGCTCTCCCACCTATGAACAGCTGGCCTTCCCCCTCCGAGACCGCGCGGCCTTGCTCGTCTCTCACTTCCAGCTTCGTGTCCATCAGAGGAGCTCCGAGGGGCACGGAGGGCACCGTCCTAGGCAGAAGTCGGCAAGGTTTAGTGGCGGCATTCTAAACCGAAAAAAAAAAGAAAACCTTTCCGGAGGCGTACGGGTTGGGGGTCCGCAGCAGGGCGTCGGGGATTCTGTAGCAGCAGGCCCAGCAGGACACCTCCGTCACGCCGTAGATGTTGTAGACGCGGGTTCTGTTGCCCTCCTGTCTCCAGCCGCTCAGCTGAGCCGGCAGCGGGCAGGCCTCCCCCCCCAGGGCCAGGACGCGCAGGGGGGAGCCCGACGACAGCACGGCCCGCTTCAGGAGCCGCTCGCCGAAGCTCAGCAGCAGACTGGGCGTGACCTGAGGAAAAAACGCCGGGGGCAGAGAGCGGGTCAGCTGAAAGGCGGGCGCCGAAGGGGCAGATGGGGCAGACGGACCCCACAGACCTGCAGGACGGTGGTTTTGTGGTCCGTGAACAGCACCCGGGCAAGGCGGCCGGGGATCTTCTTGACTATGGCGGGGACCATGAGAAGCTGGGCCCCGGATGACAAGGCCAGAAATATGTCCACCACCGAGGGGTCAAAGGTTAAAGGGGAGGCGAGAAACACCACGTCGTCCGCGCTCATCTCAAACAAAGACCTGGGCAGAGATGGGAAATCCGTTATTTGTTTAATAGATATATCGGAATCTGTTCCAGATAAATAAAAAAATAACATACTGTATATCCTTCTCACCTCAGATCCAGTATGTTAGGGATAATACACTGGTGCGGGACCCTGACTGTTTTGGGTGGGCCTGTGGTTCCAGATGTGTGCAGCACATAAGCCAAAGCCCTGTCGGATATGCTGGCACAGGCGGCAGCTCCATTCTGAGTCTCCGCTCCGCTGCATTCAGCCTCAGCTAACGGAGGCCCCAGCCGTGTCAGAGTCAGCTTGAATTCGGGCCATTCCGCGCGAACCTCCACAGACACGTGTTTGATGAGATCTGCCTGGAATTTCTTGATGTGGGGAAGTATTTGGGGAGAACAGGAAGAAAGACGGGTTTATTTGACTCTGCTGCCCCAAAAACTGGAAACAGGCTGCTCAGTCCTGCATGTCCAGAGAGGGTGCGTTTGTTTTTGGCTGTGCACAAATGCAGGACACACTTTGGATTTCTTTTTCCTCATTCATTTCCTTTAGTAAACATTTTTACATAATGCCCCAGAAGAAAAAAACTCATTTGAGGAATACAGTCAGTGCTCCCATCATGGTGTTTTGCTCTTGCTGGTGTGCTCTTGCAACCTGCATCGACTGCCTTCGACAGAGTTAAATTCACAATAATTAGCTTTCATTTAAGCTGAGTGAACAGAAAAAAGTCCCAGGAAGCAAAGTTCTGCAAATAGGTGGAGTGATTCTCCATGGCCATGGTTTGTTTCTGCTAAACGCTTCAAACATTCCTTTTAAAACTTTTAGCACTGAATGCATTTGCAAAAATACATATACTTTTTTGTTCATCATTGCTCATGGAATGTGAAATAATAGATCCACCTGCAGAAGCTCAGTCTTCACGGCGCAGTACTTGAGGCCAGATTGGCTGATGACCCCGGCGGACAGACGTCCAGGAGCCTCTGGGTCCAGAGGGACGTACGCAGCAGCACACTGCAGAATCCTGGAAACACACATACACACACACACACACACACACACACACACCGAAGCGTCCGGTTAGCGGGCCGGTACCGGGGCTCCGGACAGCCGCCGGGGTGGCCGCTTACCCCAGAATCCAAACCGGAACGAGCAGGTCGTCGCTGACGTACAGGCCGACGGCCAGGGGACAGCAGCTCTTCAGTAAAGCCCGGGACAGTTTCCCAGACAGTTCTGCTAACTCTCTGTAGGATAGAGAGGACGGCCCTTCGGATGGCGAGCCGCTGTCGTACGTCACCGCCGCCCTGTCCGCGTGCAGAGCCGCGGCGGCGGCCACGAGCTCCTGCAGCGTCCGGCCGGCCATGCCGAGGCCTCCGCTGACCCCCCGCTCATCCCCGGCCTGCGCCGTCCGCTCAAAACCTGTTTAGTACTATTACAATCTAACCAAATCCACATGGAGTCTGCGTTGTTTACAAGTCGGAGGGGCAGGTGCGTCGACTTTAGATGACGCAATGCAGGAACGTGACGTTTGATTGGAGTAACCTTTAGGGAAGTTCGGGCGAGTCGATATTTGAAAATTCTGCTACGATGGTCAATGAAAGCGATGGCTGGCTAATTATATCATGATTATAATTTCATACGGTTGTTCAAAGGTTTTACGTGAGTTGATGTGATCAAACGTATCCGTATTTTCCACCATCATCAGACGTGATTATTATTCATCGATAAGATAGATTCATTATTAAATTAAGATTAATAGATGTCATGTTTGTTTACATGAGCGTAAACAAGATCACTAATGGCACTGATGAAAACTTTCAGTTCTCAATTTGTAGTCTTAAACAAAAAAGAATTTGCGGCAATTAGTAGTTTGTTAAGTACTAGTTTTGTTAAGCGTACTTTACGAGGACCCCTGAAAGCACCTCATGCTCACTGGCCAATCACATTTGGCCATTTTTTAAAAAGAAGAAAGCCACTTTCACGCAACTGCCCCGCTCCGCAGTCCACGAAAACCTGGAAAATATAGTTTTTTATTCTTTTTAGTTGGAAACATGGAACACCTTGTAAATAAACAACTGTATGCAAACAGTCTCAACTTTAAAAGATCGCTGGATCGAATTATAGACAAGGTTCGTCAACTTAAGTTAACCTCTGAGAGCGGTTTCGCGGATGTTACCCACGGTGTTTGCTAACCTCCGCGATTTTTTTCAACAGTACTCAAAGCTTCGGGAAGAAGATGGGGGGATTGATGTGGACCTGAGCAAAGTGAAACCTGACAGTAAGTCAGCTGCAAATGCATGTATTTCTGAAATAAAAACCCAGTTTTTGTTTTTTCTGTATTTGAAAACCTGCTTGCAGGTTTCCGCACCTAACGCCTTTACAATGGTGCTAAGTCACGATGGTATAGTATAAAAAGAAACTCACGTATTAAATGGCAAACGCTAGAATGATGGAAATAATTAAAGTACGTTGTTTTGTTTAGTTTTTCCCGGTATATTGAATACGTTCTTTGTCGCCACCTACTGGTAGTTTAGTATTACTGCACGCCAACTAAATGCTTGTCTTATTAAGATGTCTTATCTTTACTTCTTAAAAATAATTTGAGTCATGTCAGGCCTTCACCCATGAGGCATTTATTTTGTTTTTGTTTATGACAGTTGCATACCAATTTAACATGTTTGTTTCCTGGATCATTGCTTATTGTTTCTGTCTATCTTTCATGGTGAAGCTCTTCAACAATACATTAACTTGTCCAGAAAAGAGCTGAAAACACTGCAATCAAAGGTTTGGAGTCGCATTCACACACTCTTAACTGAACCAGTTAATTTATTTATTTATTTCCAGACATTGAATACACTTTTCATCTATGTTTACGTGCTTTAATCATTCGTGTCTTCTTTTCAGAGGCTGACAGAATCGAGCGAGGAGTCATTCGGTGGTAAGGCTCCAGTAAAACCAAGCCGTTCAGGATATTGTTGTGCTTTACTTCTGTTTTTCAATCCTTTTATATTTCTGTTACAGTGCAAGACTTTCCCGGAGATGCTCAGGTACCCATTCCCCCTCTTATCGAGCCCATCTGCCGCGAATGACCGATGCCGATTTAAAAAGTAATGGTGGTATATTTTCCACAGTTTGATGTCACTCATGAAGAAAATGGAGGAGATGAGACCTTTGGCTCCAACGCTCAGTTTGGAGTTGACAATCACGGTAAGATCATATAAGAAATGATTCTCATCGTAATAAAAAAAACATTTGGCTTTTAATTAATTGATCTATCTGCTTTCAAATCTACAGAAGAAACCGTTGGCTCTCTGCAGACGAGCTCCAGAAGCTTTTCTGAGAGCCGCCTGCAGCCGGAGGACGAGGACGAGGAGCTGCAGATGTCTCTGAGCAGCAACGGCAGCTCCCTGGTGGAGCTGTACCCCGGCATGGTCAGCCGGATCGAGAAGGCCTGGCGCCGGCAGCGCGTGTCCGAGGCCGCCGACTCGGTGCTGCGCCGCTACCGCCGCTGGCGCCAGCAGCCCCGGAGGGGCCCGCTGGACAGCACCTTTGACCTCACGCTCGGGCCCCCGAAAGGCCGGCCCGGGTCAGCCCCCCGTTCCGCCCCACCGGTGGACGGCCTGTGGGCCGGCGGCCGGACGCAGCGCCCAGGCCCCGCCAGGTCCCACCAGGTGCGCGTGATGGACTTCTCGGAGGCGTCCGAACCCGAGGACGTCCCTCTGAACCGGACCTTCACTCTGTGTCGGCGGTCCCCGTCCAGACCTCCCCAGTGGGCGGAGCGGGCGTCCATCAGCTGCGGCTGCCCCTCGCCGCGCGGCCGCGGCCTGGCCGAGGCGTCCCAGCAGCGGGCGCTCTTAGGGTCATCGCCGCAGCGCCAGGGCCGCTCTGCCACAGACGAGACGCCCGGCGTCCACTGCTCCCCGCTCAGGCCGAGTCCCCTCCGGCCGCAGGCCCTGACCGCCAGCAGCCGGAAGCCTCGCGGGTTTGTTAGGAGACCGGACTGTTCGCTGGACCGAACGGGGCAGAGGTCAGCGTCCGCGTCTCTGTCGTCCCCTCGGAGGCCCGTTGTGCAGCTGAAGATGCTCTGCCCTCCGGCCCCCCAGGAGCCGCCGCCGCTAGCCCCCACCGCACCGTCCGGCGGCGGTCAGCACACGCCCCGGCGCCACCTCTCCTTCACCTCCTCGCTGGCGCCCGGCTCGCCCAAGAAAGTGGACGAGGACTTCCTGAAGCTGTACCACGAGTTTGCGTGCCTGAACCGGTCGCCCTCCTTCAGCGGCCCCCCCTGCCGCCTGTGCGCCCGCAGCTCCCGGCCGGCCGGCGGCGGCGGTCACTCGTCCTCGGCCCTGGCGGCGCTGGCCCTGTCCCCCCACCGCCCCGTCCTGAGGAAGCGCCACGGGGAGCTGGCGTGGGACGACAGCCCCCGGTCCAAGCGGGTCAGGGGGGAGCCCTGCGGATACTCGCCGGGGTCCACGCGCCACCGCCGGGAGCTGCTGACCCGCTGCCTCGCCCCCGCCCGCCTGCGCTTCCCCGGGCCCCCGCTGACCGCCGCCGGCCGCCCGGACGGGCCGGCGCAGAGCTGGGGCCGCAGCACATTCTACAGGCCTGGGTGAGCACGCACACACACACGTACACACACACACACGCCTCTTTATTTAAGATTCATCAGGCATTATCTGATCATTTCTGATTTCTGATTTTGTGTTTTAACAGGAGGTCCTTTCAAGAAGTGAATGGTAAACTGGTTGTTCTTCCAGGTAATTAAAGCTTAATTCTCGTGCTGCGTTTCAAGCCTTTCTGTCCACATGTTCACCCATCTAATAACCTGTTTTTGTTTTCATGAGCAGATGTTCGAGGTAAATGGGAAAAAAAATAAAGAAAGCCCACGACTATTCAAGTTCTAATGATCAACGCTGGAGTTTTAAAATAATTCTGAAGTATTTTACAGCAGTAGCGGTTTTAAGTATTCTCACTGGGCCCCTGAAGCATGACCCAAAATATGTATATTTCTTTAAAAAGCTTGTTGGCTTTGTATTTATTGCATTCTTCACAAGTTCTGTTTCAGTTTTAGATTCATGCTGTATTGTTAGGCTGACCCAGTGTCCTGTTCGTGCTAATAAAAATAAATAAATCTGTTAAAGGCTTTACAAAACGTGTTTTCATCGCATTCTGTTTTATTACAAGACATTTTCCTTCTAAAGTGTAGCACTTTAGAAGTTTAGAACAGAAAATCCAACAGATGCAAAAATACAGAACGGTTCTTTTTTAGTAGACGTCTAAAACAGGTTATTTCACGTTTTGGTCTCTACTCTGGTGTGCGTTTGACATGGAAAATTATTCATCTAACATTCATTATTTTAATCTTACAAAGGAAAAGTAACAAACAAGGGATTTTGGTTTGCTCTGAAAAGTGCCCCTATGGTCCAGTGACGTCAGCATGTAAGACAACAAAAAAACCCTCAGTGTAGTGACACAAAACACAGCCACTACAGTTAAATAAGAGTATCGCTTTCAACCACTGTTAACAGTTCTCAGCAGAGTGGTGAGTGGGAGAGGCTTGTGTTGTCGGTGGTCAAAGAGCAGAGCTGGGGTACTTCTCCACCGTACTGGAGCTGTGGGGTCACCACTCCAGCTCCACCGGATATTTCCCCGTCAGGCAGGCCGTGCAGTGGCCCACTTTCCCTCTACAGCCGTTACTGGAGCCCATCTCGTCCTCTTTGAGGGAGGTTATCCCCTCCTGGACGGCCGATACCAGGCCCTCCACGGTTAGATACTCCACGCTGTCGGCGCCTGCACAGACGAGGGGAACGCTTTAATTTGGCGAACAGTGCTGAAACAACAGTGTGTGCAGCGGGTCATACCAATGTAGCCTGCAATGTCCTTAAACTCCGGCTTGTTGGCAATGAGCTCTTCCTTCGTGGGAATGTTGATGCCCATGTAGCATGGGAACTTGATTGGAGGGGAGGCCACCCTGATGTGGACCTGTCCAGGAGAGCATGTGTGTTCATACCATATAATGTGTCTATGCAGTATTTTTTTTCAGCCAATCTGGAGCTTTTCAAGTGCCCACTTTGATAAAAACACAGGAAGTCCCAAAGTATGTCGTCTGCCTGTCTACAAGGTGAAAATGTGATGTTCGTAAACATCCCATTTCAGACTGATGCTTTCTGCCCCGTCATTATTTTCTTTTTAGCAGAAATCACTCATTTTAATCAGTGAAGAAATTTTTGCACGATTTATCTTTTTTTTTTTTTTTACATAATTAGAAATTTTACCTGAGGCATTATTTTAATTATCTGTGTTCTTAATATTTTCATGCCCCCACAATTCTGACCAACTAGTGACAGAACCACAAAATAACAGTCCATATTATCCCAACAATATCACTTCATAACCAACCTCTGTCGCACCCGCTTCCCTCAGAAGTTTGATAATGGGGGAGATCGTGTTGCCCCTGACGATGGAGTCGTCGATCAGCACCACTCGTTTCCCGGCAAAGTTGTCCGTCAATACCCCAAACTTCTTGGCGACTCCCAGTTGCCTCAAGCGGGTGTTTGGCTGAATAAACGTCCTCCCCACGTAGCGGTTCTTACACAGAACCTCCATGTAGGGAAGACCAGACTGAGAGGAGGAGCAAAACAAACAAACAAACAAACAGAAAGAAAGAACGGCACACAGCTGTGAGGGGGGAGCTCCAGCAGGTGGTTCTGCAGCGTCTGGGGGATGGCTGGTGGACACACCTGCTGAGCGTAACCCAGGGCGGCGGGGGTGGCCGACTCCGGGACGGTGCTGACCACGTCCGCGTCTGTCGGGGCCTCGATGGCCAGCTGCCGGCCGCAGCGCTGCCTGACCGTGTACACCATCTGTCCTGTTGACCCCACAACGCGCCCTGACCGTCAACAGCAGGCCCATTTGTTCAACTGCTCGTGATGGGGACGCATACCTTCGAAGATGGAGTCCGGCCGGGCGAAGTACACATATTCAAAGATGCAGAAGGCGGGGAGGTCTCCTTCGGGGCGGCGCACGACACTTAGAGACTTCACACCGTGTCTGGATATCTGGACGATCTCGCCTGGTAGGACCTCTCTGTAATACCTGAGTCAGAGTGGAACACCGGTTTGCAGGTCGGTGGGTTTTTGTTTGTTTTTTTTACATAGGAGACGCTGTGAAGGACCCGCAGACTCACTTGGCACCAATGGACTGGAAGCTGCATGACTCCGATGACACAACCCAACCCTCAGTGTCCTCCTCTCCTGCAGCTAGCCATGGATCAAAAGTCAAAGTTAATCATCCGCAGGCGTACCGAGCTGACCCTCTGATAAAAATCAAAGGCCAGTCGGTCAAACGACCATAAAAAAACAAAAAAAAAAAGCAAGCTTCAGCTTGGTTGAGCTCCTGCAGGCCCCTCTTTATCAGTAAATAAGGGGTCTTTTGAAGACAAACATGTTTGTCCCCAGCAGGCGGATGAATGTGAGTCACATGTCAGAAATGGAGGGGCAGTCAAAGGGAGCCAGAGGTTGAGGGTTCACACAAATGTTTAAAAGCGTCCCTTCCTCCTTTTTCTCTCTACCAAGATTAATAAAACTCAGTGTATCTTTTTTTTTTTAATTATCTTGCTGACAAATAACCTGTCCCAAGCATGCTCAGGTACCTGCGCTGTGGAGCTTAGAGATGGGAACGACCCTTCCGATGCAGAGGGGCCGATTTCCATAGGGGTCGCGCACCGCATAGATGACATCTTTGTACATGACCAACAGTGAGTATGATGAAGGCGTTTCAGACATGAGGTTCTTAATTCTACAATTAAAAAAGAATTAAAAAGCACACAGAATATTAAAATACTTCACTCACAAACAGAAATTAAATACAGAGATGAAATAGTTAGTAAAAGCTGATCGATACCAACCTGGCAACCCAGTCGGGCGTGTCCAGCTCCTCCATGGGGGGGGTCAGAGCCAGCAGCTGGGTGATGAGCTCACTGTCCGAGCAGGTAGAAAGCCCGACACCATGGCGCATAACCTGCAGAGCGTGCCAAAGAAATGACCACTTGACCAATAAGGAGATGCTTTTTCCATGCAGCCCAATGCTGATTAATGTACACGTTAGCGTCTGTAACACCTTTTTAGCATCAGAAACTGCATAATACTCTCCATTCAGATATAAAGCGCACAGGCACTAACTGGTCCCACTCCTCTATTTTTTTGTTTGTGCTGACTAATGGAGAGCACTGAGGGAGACATTGATATGCAGCAGGGGCATGCTCACCTTTTTCCTCAGGGCCCGGGCATTGACCAGCTCTCCGTTGTGGGCCACGGCGATCTTCCCATGCAGCGTATCCACCACAAAGGGCTGGCAGTTCTGCAGCTCCGAGATCCCCGTGGTTGAATAGCGCGTGTGACAAATGCCGAGGTTACCATAGCGCAGTTTGAGAAGGGCCTCCGCGGGGAAAGCTGAGCTCACTAATCCCATGCCCTGAGAAAATGGCAACAGGGATAATCGCTTTTTAAAATCAGCCCGCACCGAAATTAGGAGGAAAAAAAAACAAAGCAGCCATATGCACTAATCGTGTTAAACAGTGTAAAAACAGGCCATGCTCTTAGGTAGGTGCTTATGGCTTGACAAACAACATCAATTGGTTTAAAGCAGTTCTATCCAGGCGCATGATTTGTACACTATGACAATCCATTAC
This sequence comes from Menidia menidia, assembly GCA_907169785.1. Classification (NCBI taxonomy): domain Eukaryota; kingdom Metazoa; phylum Chordata; class Actinopteri; order Atheriniformes; family Atherinopsidae; genus Menidia; species Menidia menidia. The sequence goes on from CAJRST010000002.1 coordinate 6,396,033, forward strand.
TAGTTGAAATATATATATTTTTTTTATAGTGTGGATATAACTGTCCATCTGTCGTAACAAGGGAGTTTGTAACGATGATCCCGTGTTACCTTGTGACTTGTGTATGTGGGTGGACTGGCTCCATTGCTTGTGACAACCCCAGCACTTTCCTGACCCCTGAGTAGAAAAAAACAAAATGTAACATGTTATGCATCTTAAAAGGAAGATATTCATCATTCTTTTACTATCTGCATGACAAAACATGAATCATAGAACTTGAATCTTTGCTTTATTATATCGTTTAATGTAATCCAACTGGTTTAACTCAACCAACAAAACAAAAAAAAAGGAGCAGGAAGGAGGAGGAAGGGGGGAAAAAAGTGGATGTGGAGCTTCCATATATGGAGAGTCGTCTTGCTGCAGTTTCAGTCCATTTACCAAGCTGCTTCTCAGATTACAGCTGGTCCCGCCCCCTCTGCACACAGCTTAAGCCAGTGGTGAGGCTGCTTTTCAGCATGAAGGCGTTGCTTTCAGGCTTAACCGTCTGGTTGCCTAGGGAACCGGGCAGCAGAGACAGAGGGGCTGAGGGGGAAAAAAAGCGTTTCCAGGTCAGCTCAACATGGAGAGAGGTGCAGAGAGACAAAGAGCAGATGATAGGGAGGCTGTGGAGGAAAAAGGCTCGCTGGAAAGGCAATGGGGGGAGGCAGAGGTGCTGGCTCTGATATCTGTGTGGGAAGAGATTGGAGCTCAGCACGTAGCAGAGAGTAGAGCCACATTTGAGTTGATCTCAGAGCGTCTGAGACGGCTCAGTGTTGCACGCAGCTGGCGGGAGTGCCAGGCCAAGAGCAGGAGCCTGGGACTTCAGAGCAGGAAGCCTGACGCGGCAGCAGGCACGTCAGCAGCCTACAGCCCAGGAGTGGATGGAAGGCCAGTGGAGGACTGGGAGGAAGATGTGGGGAATCACAGAGGAATATTTTCCTCCTCTATCCCAGTACCGTTGCACGAAGGTAAACGTGGGCTTAACAGCAAAAGTAGCACTGACAATTACATTTTTTTTAAATGTATTTTAAAACAAGGAAAAGATAAACAAGTGTTTGCTTCAAATTGTTTTTCTCTTTTTTTGCCCTATTTTTCCAATTGAAAGTTTAGACAAAGATAACGGTGTGTGCGTGTCTGCAGGAGTCAAGAGCCGAATCCATCCCGCTCTTCCTTTCCCCCCAAACGTGATGGAGGAAGGGGGCCGCCACTGGACAGACGACGAGGTGCGTGCTCTGCTGTGCGTCTGGGCCGACCGCTGCATTCGGGAGCGCTTGAAGAGCACGCTGCGCAACAAGTGCATCTTCCAAGAGATGGCCCGTCAGATGCAGAGGAAGTTCGGAGTGGTGCGCAACTGGAAACAGTGTCGAACCAAATACAAGAATCTGAAGTACGACTACAAGACGGCTAAGAGCGCCCACGTGGCGGGAGGCAGCAGCGCGGGAAGCCCGGGGAAGTACATGAAGTTTTTTGAAGAGGTGGAGGCCATCCTGCTGGATCGGGGACTGGAGAACGGGACTGTGGAGATGCAGACGAGGCTGTACAATGGAGAAATGGGAGCAGGCAGGCTCCAGACAACAGCGGGAAATATAGGACAGATGAATACCTCTGACAGTGAGATTGTCATAGAAATAGATGATGGCAAGTATTCATGAGGCAATGCATGTTGTAGCTGCGGAATCAAGACTTCAAACTATTAATTTCCCCTTTTGCTTTCAGATGACAACAGTGATGATTATGATATCGATGGAGACGTGGATGCACAATGTAGAGGTACAAGTATGAGAAATCATTCCTGCAAATTCCATGAGCAACTCAGAATCATTCAGCTAAGCGAGCTTTTTGTCTATTTTTTACTCCAGAGGCCCATTTGATACACACCGACTCAGCCAGCTCCGACCAGTTCCATGTGGTCACGGTGTCAGACACCGGTCGGAACTGGAGCGACCAAGAAGTAAAAGCACTTATCCAGGTCTGGTCCGACCAGCGCATTTGCAAGCAGCTGGAGAGCTCGACCAGAAAGAGGGACATCTTTGTCCAGATCTCCAACAGGTTAAAACAACAAGGCATTGAGCGGGACTGGAAGCAGTGCCACACCAAGTACAAAAACCTCAAGTACCTTTATAGGTCCCTTCAGAGAGGGAGGACAGACGAGTCAGACCCCAGACGCCTCATGAGGTTCTACGATGAGGTCGAAGCCATTATGAATCACACCACAAACGGCAGGGGGCACCACACTGTGCACGCCGACAGACTCCTCATGTTTCAGGGATGTGAGGAGAGCCATCAGGAGGATATCTATCTGACTAAGTCAAACACAACGGTGGTGGTGGGGGAAATGGACGAAAAAACCAGCAGCTCTGATTCTGTGTCGTCCATAGCCACCGATGTTGCTTCAGACCTCAGCGACCTGCGCACAAACGCCATCAGAGAGCCCCGTCTGGATCGACACCACAGACTACTGAGTGAGCCACTTATCCCTGTCCTTGATACATTACCATTAGTCCACAAATGAAGACTCCAGATGGAGGACGAACCTTTTTTTTTTTTTTCTATGATATGACCTTTGACTACATTCTATCTCAAATATCTGTCATTACCTTGAAAAACAAAAAACCTACACCTTGATCGCCAAAATAAACCCCAAAATATTTTTTTTCCTCTTTAAAAACTTGGAGTGAAAACATCCCCTTTTAGCTAAACATAATCTTGTTTTAAGGACAAAAAAATGTCTGGATTTAACTTATTACAGAGGGTCTAATACCTCACTTTCAAATTTCCTTAAAAACGTATGAAATGGTCGGTTGACGTGGCTGTCTTTTTTTGTCTGCTTGCAGGCCCATCTGAAGCTTGGCCAGAAAAAGATGACACCTTCCCCGGGCTCAGAGGGATGAAGAGGAAAGCTGTGGACCAAGGTTTGAAATATGCCTCCTTCCGTTATCACTTTGCAGATCACATGGTGCCCACAATTGACTGAGGACTATATAATTGCTGTCTCTGTCCCGTGATTTACCATGCAGCCTCATAATGACATTACAGACAACATAAAGCACCATGTGTTCCATGTACTTTGAAAAAGGTTTTATTCAACTTAAATACGTATTTGGTACCAGCTTTTGTTTGACTTTTCTTTTTCTAGATCCCACACTCCAAACGCCTGCAAAAAAAACGAACAGCGGCCGTGACACTGCTAATAAAGGGGAGACTCAGTGCAAAGAGGAGCAGGAGCATATCCCCATAATAAAGATCAAATCTGTCTGCTCCATAGCCCATCCTGATCCACCCCCACGGAGACAGGTAATATCTACTACTCAATACTCACACACAGTAGAAGCCTTATGCAACTGAGAGTAGATCAACAAAATCAATCCATTAAACAACCTGAAATAACACACATGCTCTTTGGGTATTAAAACACATATATATGTGTATATCGTTTAAGGAGGTCTGCACTCATCTTTTTGGAGCCAACATCATCAATTTATCACATCTATCATTTGACAGCTTTCTTGATTATAGTCTTTTTTCTACCCCCCAAAAATCAACGTATTTACATGGTTTTCCCTTCAGGTTAATATATTGAAGCATATATTGTGTATGCGTTTTGTTTTTCTAATTTTGCAACATAGTTGTAAAAAAAAAAAAGAAGGGGACACAATATTTTCTGGAAAGTGTTGTTCGAATGAACTTTTTCTTTTTTAACTCTTCGCCGTTCCACAACAAATTTACAGTCGAATTCATTAGTGATGATAACTCGAGTTTATCGTTTTCCGGCGGGGTTTTGAACATTTTTACTTCCAGGCACGCGGGGCCATTTAACGGGTGTTGCTTTTAGCTGTCTTTCGGTAACTTGGAAAAGACCCACACACTTACCTGTGCTGCAACGCCACGAGTCCCAGTGTCAACACTTGAGCCACCTCCAGCTGGGTGGGCCACTCTCCCGCCGCCACGCAGCCGAAAACCCCGCACTCCTCCCCGATACCGTCCTCCTCGAACTCCATATCGCCGTCGGTGCTGCGTCCCCCCGGTTCCCCGCTGAACCCGACGGAGAGAAAAAAAAAACTCTCGTGCCTGTTTTCTTGCTGGTAAACGGTATGCGCGTGCGTGCTAGTGTAGTATTGATTGAGCACGTGCTCGCGCTGGTACGGACTTGCTAGTGCTAGACTTGCGAAAAAACGCAAGTCAGATGACACTTTTTAAGTTGCAATCACGAGTCCGAAGAGACTAACTTTATCATGAGTTGGTAGAAGAAAAAAAAGGCACGCTTTTTTTTACAGGAGTTACAAACTTTAGCAGTGTTATCATGACTCAATCGAAACTTATTTGATAAGATGTGTTGCGTTGGAAAACACGATTTTTTTGCCCCTAATCATAGTCGGTATTTATCGATAGGGTAAAGGCCATCCTTTTTAGCCTTGATTTAATTTGTCTAAAAAATCAATCTTCTCATCAAAGAGAACATGGTGGAACTTAAAGGTTTGCCCCTCGTTAATTTTTCGTGTTGGAGCGTCTTCCTGCCACGTGGTGAGCAGTGCGCTGCTGCAATTGGTTAGATGAAAAAACGGGGTGGCGCGATTGGCTGTCAGAAGACGTAAGACACGGCCTCTTCCCTCCTTCCCCGCTCCATGCCTGCGCGCCTCCTCTCGCTTCACCTAACAACCCAACAACTTGCAGAACTTTTTGGTTTGTCTTTCAGAACAGTCAAGGATCGACCAGCACCATGGCCTCCACTCCAGGTAGTGCACGACGGTTACATTGCATGTGCAAAGTCAGATAATTATATTGATTTTTTATTCATGCTTTTGCGTTTGTACAGAGTTGAACATCGGCCAGAAGCTCAATGAGGGGAAAACGAAGCAGATTTTTGAACTTGCGGACCAGCCTGGACTGGTTCTGGTTCAGTCCAAAGACCAGATCACCGCAGGCAACGCCGTGAGGAAAGATCAGATGGAGGGAAAGGCTGCCATCGCCAATAAAACCACAAGCTGCGTGTTCAAACTGCTCCAGGAATCTGGCAAGTTGCATTATTGTGTGAATCCACGCAGAACACTTTACAGAAAGTTCCCGTGTGGGCTGGGTCATACTCACCCCGAAGAAGACATACCTCTCACTATTTGTAATTCAATTCACTATGAGTATATTAGAGACACAAAACATTATTATTATTACAGATTTTAAGGCAGATAATTTTGAATTCTTGTTACCAGCTAAAAATGATCAGAGATGATCTACCCCTTAAGAGGAAAGTCAAAGGAGGGACTAATGGTATAAAAAGGAAAACCATCCATAGACCTTTTTATGCTCTGATAATTGAATAAAGCAGGCTTTCCTTAATCATTTATATTTGTCCTTAGATTACATAAACCATCAAATGCTTTTTGCTGATCTCATTCATGGACACAACTATCCGTTCTCCTTCCGACACATCCTGCTGGATGTCCTCATAAACTTACTGTCTGCTTAGATCATATTGAGAGCAATGGGGTAACTAGCAGCTGGGTGCCTCTTCTGAGTCCACTGTGTTTCATTCAGCTGTAGTAATGGCTGTCTTGTGATTTACAATGCTGCTGCTTATAATTCACCAGAACGTGACCAATCACGCTGCAGTTTATCAAAATTAACTCAAATGGAAGGCCTCCAAAAGGGTTGGGGGTTTTGTGTCTTCTTTTTTTTTTTTTTCTCTTCTTCTTCCTCAGGCATTAAGACTGCTTTTGTCAAGCAGCACTCGGACACTGCCTTCATTGCAGCTCACTGTGAGATGATTCCCATCGAGTGGGTGTGTCGCAGGGTGGCCACCGGGTCCTTCCTCAAGAGGAATCCTGGAGTCAAAGAGGGCTACCGCTTCTCCCCCCTAAAGATGGAGATGTTCTTTAAAGTAAGTCTACAGGCCCTTTCAGAAACCCACCCAAAGTTTCTGCATTGCCTTTGGAATAACTTCATGTTTGTTTTTGTTTTTATTCTAAGGATGATGCCAATAATGATCCACAGTGGTCAGAGGAGCAGCTGCTAACAGCTAAATTCTGCCTGGCTGGGCTCACTATTGGTCAGTGTGAGGTGGACATTATGAATCGCAGCACTGTCGCCATTTTTGAGATTTTGGAGAGGGCTTGGGCAACTCAGAACTGCACTCTGGTGGACATGAAGGTATTTAGCTCAATGTCCCCCTCTACTGGCGTGTGTGTATATGGAAATGGTTGTTTTTTTGTTTTTCCCACATTGGGTAACTTTGCTGCTGTTTTGTTTTATTATTTCATTATTACCAACTTAATTCTCTGATTTACAGATTGAATTTGGCGTAAATGTGAAAACGCAGGAGATCGTTCTTGCCGACGTGATCGACAATGATTCTTGGAGGTTGTGGCCAGCTGGAGATCGCAGTCAACAAAAAGATAAGCAGGTATATACATATATCCTATTTTCTAATTTTATCCCTTTTTTAATTTTTTTTGTATACGGAAGTTTAGAACGTAAAAACTGTTCTACCACCCTTTCCCTAGGTATACCGAGACCTGAAAGAAGTGACTCCAGAGGCAATGCAAATGGTGAAGCGAAACTTTGAGTGGGTTTCCGATAGGGTCAAGGTATGTTCAGAGTCAAGTCGATGTTTTAAAGTTTCTTTTAAGTCTCCTAACAAACAACCATCATTCAGCATGACATCTGTTGTACAAGCATCTTTAGATGTGGATCAATTCACTCGAGTGAACTGTGTGGAGATAATGATTCCTGGTGTTGTGTGTAGCTGCTGCTGGAGCCCCAGGCCAGCGGCCGGGTGGTGGTTCTGATGGGCTCTACCTCGGACATGGCCCACTGCGAAAAAATCCGGAAGGCTTGCACCTCCTTCGGGATCCCCTGTTTTCTTAGGGTCACCTCGGCCCACAAGGGTCCGGATGAGACTCTCCGCATCAAAGCAGAATATGAAGGTGTGCTTTTTTGGTTTGGCATTAACTGATCAATCTTTTTTTTTTTTTTATGGCTTGACACTCCAGCTCTGCTTTTCCGTAGGCGATGGCATCCCCACTGTATTTGTGGCGGTAGCTGGCAGAAGTAACGGCCTGGGGCCAGTGATGTCTGGAAACACGGCGTACCCCGTTATCAACTGCCCCCCTCTGACTCCAGACTGGGGAGCACAAGATGTCTGGTCGTCCCTCAGGATGCCAAGTGGTAAGCCAAGCCCGTGCTGCTTTATGTGCATAGTTGTAAATTGCTTGATTGAATCCATTAGAAAACCCCAAGTTTAGTTTTTGTTTTTCTCACCATTTTGTTTAATTTATTTTATTTTTTTCTCCCTGCAGGTCTTGGCTGCTCCACAATCCTTTCTCCTGAGGCTGCGGCTCAGTTCGCAGCACAGATCTTTGGACTTGCCAACCACCTGGTGTGGAGCAAACTTCGGGCTTCCATGCTCAACACCTGGGTGTCCCTCAAGTTGGCCGACAAAAAGTTACAGGCCTGTACCCTGTAAGCGGGCTCGTGACCCACCGAGTCCAGAGTACCCCACCCTGCAATGCCACGTCTTTGTTTACCCAATAATAATAATAAACAAATCATTCCATTAAAAAAAATGCCAATGTCCTTATTCGACCCAGATGAAGGTCTATCTGTGCACACTCTTTTAAGTTTCGGTCATTGGTCCGACCAGGTAATGGTAATGCTAAACTTTTTAAGTTGTTTTTTGTTTTATTCATAGGATTTGAAACATCACACATTGTATTGTCCAGCTACCCTCATGAAAGGCGCTGCTTACTTTTAACAGTAAGAACGAGTTCCCACGGAGAGAATCAAGTATACGTTAACGTTTTATTTATTTTATACTGAGCAGCATATATATATATATTAGATGCAATAACATCTAAACATTAACATTCCCATAACTCGCCACAAAAATGCTGCATGGTGGGACGCTAGAGGCACAGAAAATTATAGTTACTACTGTATCCAATGGCTAAATTATTTTTGGCTTATAAATAAAGCATGTGTTCTTAAATGGGAAATTATGCAACTCTAATTTTAACACTGACTCTATGTGCTTAGAAAAGTCTTTAAAACCGATTAAGAATTCAAGGTTTATTGCAGGAAAATGTAAAAAGCTACCCTTGTGTGTATTTCACAGACACTTATTTAGATCCACCCTTTAGCAGCACTGGCCTGAAGTCATCTATTTCCTCATAGCATTGTTGGTCTCTCACAAATCCTGGAGGAATTTCGGCAAACCTCTCTCTCCACTTTAAGTTAATCCAGGCCTTCTGTGTTTGTTTCTGAATATTTCAATCCCAACCACAGTGAGGTCTGGATTTTAGCTGAACCGGGGCAATGTTAAGATCATTTTCCTTTAAGGTAATAAATTCTTCCAGCAAACTCCCAAATCTAATGAACTTTGGATATGTGTTGTGGCTCAATTTAAGGACCAGGTGGTTTTGGGGTTCATGTGAAAAACCTTTAAAAGACACTTTCTGCTGCTCCTGATTTGCATTTATATTAAACAGAGGGCACCCTTCAGGACTCCTGTCTTTATATTGCTCACAGCTTCCGCCCCAGTCGTAATCACCATTGTTCATATGAACAAGATACGGAGAGCTGCTCTGCCACATGAAACATATTTTCTCTCTGTTGAGCTGGATCTCTGTTATCTGCTAAGATGCAGGACATCAGATCAGCCACAAGAGAGAGCTTCCAGCCCATGCTCCCAGCCTCAACCTTTCATTTTGTTCCAGCGGGGAATGAGTCACAGCACTGTGGCACCATTTTATTCCTTCTTCTGTGACAGCACAGCTCTTTCCTTTTGATATAAAAAAAAATGAAAAAAGATGGGTATGATTATCTACGATGAGCTCAATCTTTGAGCACGCGTGGGCGGTCGTGGGAGGGCAGGAGGCGGTGGGTGGAGAATGGTGCAGATGAGGGCTAAAAACGTCCTCATTTACAGCTAGATTTCAAGTTTCTCGACGAGCACCAGCCTCTCTGTCTCTGTCTCTGGCTTTGCTTGGACGGGGAGAGCTGTGATACATCGACAGCGCTTAAATTGACATGATGTCGAAGTCTTCGTGACTTCAGGTTTCCTTGACAACAGTAACATGGCAACAATAGGTCTGTATACAATAATCTGCCTTTGCTTTCCTGCGTCCTCCCTTATTGCCACACATAGCTCTTCATTTCCCATTGCTTATTTTTTTCCGTTTATGATTGTCGGGGATACCACCCAATCTCAGGATAAATGAACACAATAATAATTATTGTCATGATCTACTCTGCTAAATGGCTGAGGACATGTTCAGTCATGGATTCCTCCTTTGTTTAATGCAATATCTTTTCTCCCTTCACTTTAAAGTCCACCCTCTAACAAACTGTGCAGTGGAAGAGAACAAATCAAAGTCACACAACTTTTTGAAGACTCAAAAAAGAAAATAAGCCATTTATTCAGTTCTCAAATCCTTTGAGGGTGGAGTGGAGTAACACTTCTACAGCTTATTTACATGTTTTTTCGACAGTAATATTTTATCTTTTCTGACTGTGTGTACAAAAATGTTTCATACCATCGCAGAGATGAACATCACTCACTCTTCCTTCTTTCTTTCTTTCTTCTCTATGCAGGATGACCTCTCACAGCACTGAGTAATACCATCCTGTTAATACCCTGCCACCTTTGCACCTCCTCTGTCATTCACATCTTTCTCTCTTGTCCACTAAGTGCCATTTCACTCCTTCCTCATTTTCTTCCTCCTCCTCCTCCTCTGTGCTGGTATATTACATCCCTACAAGCTATCTCCGCTCCAACAAAAAAACCCTAAAACAAAACAAAAAAACATGAACTTCCTTGCGGTGCGTGATCACAGAGCCCCCAGGTCGTGGCACGAGCGAGACTTCTGTCTGGAGAACCTGCTCACTTCCCGCTCCCGCGGGTACCGGGGCACCAGGCTGGACAGGAAACGTTTGGCACGTGAGGTGATGCTTTCACGCTGGCCTCCCCCGCTCATGTCCTCTGCACTGGTCCCCGGGGGCCACGGGCACTGGCCCCGGGCCAGACGCACCGCGCACTCCAGCAGCTCCGGCGTGCGGTGGTCCAGAGAGGCCGAGATCTCCAGATACAGACAATTGAAGAGGGCAGCGCTGGACATGGCCTCTGATGGAGGAGACGGAGGACATGGGGTTTGTATGGTTAGGTCTGGAGGTTTTTGAGGTCAGTCACTCAGATACAATCCTATCGCCAAAAGTAAAGACAATGTACTGTGGAGGTTGGTGTTAGCAAAACTTCTTTTGAAAAGTGGTTAAGCTAAAGACCAGTGGGTGGAACATCCCACAACTAAGGAGGGTTCCAGAGTATTTCAAAAGCAAAAACACTAAGGAGGTGGGTTCAATGTTCTGAATAAAGCTCTGTGGACTAAATCTTTACAATTAAAATGGATAGTTTTTTAGTGTTCAAGAATTAGGGCACATTGACACAATCGGGAGGAATCTTTGTAAAGTCATGTGTAAGATTGACAAGGTGTTTTCTAATCTATTACCAATCAGCAAGCATTTAAAAATCACTGATCCATGATACTCTTCCTAACTCCTAACCCCTCATTTCACAGCATTATGGTACCGCTTTGCGGGATCGAGCAACAGCGGTCATACCCTTTAACGTTGGGCCTTTAGGGACATTTTGAAACTTTGTTAGCCATTGCTCTTCTAAACTACCTGGAAAATGATACATGTTGGGCTAATCTCCAAACAGAGAAGGCTATAACCAAGATCTGCGAACTAACATTCTCAGAGTAACACCGCAAACCACTGCACCACCCTGCAGAGATCAAAGAAATACACACACACACACATACATACATATAGATGCATGATTATATATGGTAGAATGTTGCAGAAACATTGTCACCAATCAGCCTGCACAGAATTTGCACGATTTGAAAAGATGTCAGGAAAGCAATAAATAGAACTGTGTGCACAAAGACTCTTCATCCAGCTGAATAAGGAAGAGGCAGAGTGGGTGGATGAGGTGTTTGCCAGCAGATCTTAAAGCAGTTTATGTTGGATTTTGGTCTGCAGCCACTTACACCGACGGTAATGTGCATTCGCACTGAAGTGCCTCAAACACCAAGAAGGCGAATCTAATTAAGCAGCTCCGTGCAATCAGATGAGCAGTCATTGTTTTGGCCGTTTAAAATTGGAAACTTTTGGTGTTTGTGCTTGTCAGAGAGTAAACCTCAGCTGGAACCCGGTGTTGCTCACGCTCACGCTCCATCTGAATATTTAGACAGTTGTGGCTGTCGGCTTTTGCTTCCACCAGTGTTTGTCAAACCCAATCGGATCACGTTAGACGTTTCTGAAACAGCAGCTAATAATACCTGGGAGAACACCACATGCTCTGTTACTCAGCCTGTGCGCTGAAAAGCTGTATGAATGTGGAGAGCAAACGCAGTCACAATGAATCCTCTTCTGCTTCCACTGCAACCGGGCCACCCCTCTTACTCCCACACAGCCACGAGGCATAAAATCTGCATTTACGGTAGTGTTTACTGACAGAAAGAGAGGTGAAAACGCCAGCACCGTCGGCAAAGGCAACATAAGACCCAGGCATAAGAGAGGTGAGAGGAAAGGGAACACAGATATGAGGATGTCAAGTGGAGCTTGTGCTCACCTTGCGAGGTGACCTCACGCGTACGGACCAGGTCACTCTTATTACCGACAAGGATGATGGGAGTCTGGGGCTGAGTCTCCCGGAGGAGTAGTCGAAGCTGAGCGGTACGGTGGAAGCTGCGCCTGTCAGTCACCGAAAACACCAGGACACACACCTCACACTGGAGAGCCGACAGGTCCTGAGGGACAGAGGCAGCTATGACACTTTTATGTGGCAAATTCTGCATGTAGTGAAAGCTCGAAGACACAGAAACACCCCTCGCAGCAACAACACCTGCAAATACGCACAGTTTGTTAGAAGAATCCTCAACACTGGTAATGGGAGAGCACTGTATAATGAGTGCCTTTAGAAAAAAAAAGGTATTTTATGCGCTCAAAGCTTTCAGAAAAACAGCAAAGGCTCTTAAGAATCCAAAACTATTAATACATACTGTACGTACCCTCTTCCTCTCCAGCAGCAGAGAAATAGCCCAACACAAAAACATTCCTGAGAAACTCCTTTGTAGTGTGCTGATTAAAGATGAGCCAGTCTTTTGGTAGTGCCCCCATCGTTCACTGACTTTTCATTTAAATGCAATAATGATTTTCTCAATTACGCACGGGCGCGTTTGAGATTTTGCAGTCTAACAACACCCACGGGCACCATCAGATCTGAGAGTTAATTGTGTAAAACTCCATGTAGGGAAAACCCTCCCATGCCCTATTTCTATTCAAAACACAGAAAGGACCAGTTATAGAACTGAAAAATGCATTTTAAGGATATTTTTACACGGCCGCCTAAATCCGAAACATGAATGTGCTCAGCTGGCGTTCCCACTCGGAAACACACTTGAGGGAAAAGAGGCAAGAGCGAGCAAAACAACCTCAGGGTGGGCTTTCCTTTTGTCAAAAGCGTGAGCGCGCAGAGTTCAGCAGCCTAATGAGGGAGCTGAGAGCGGGGAGAGTGAAAACCACGAGGTCTTGTTCGGCTCACCTGTCTCCAGTTGTCAAAGATAATGATGGTGCTCTCCTCATCATCCACAGTGACTGTGCTCACATATCCCTCCCCTAAGGACAAGGATAGGAGCAGTTAGGTCTGAGATGGGAGATGACAGCTGCTCTTAACTCACTGATGGAAGGTCTACAGGTCGACTCCCCTCTGCGTTAACCCCATCAAATACCAAGCTTTGTACCATCAGAATCCACAGACGCAGTCCTGTCCATGTCCCCCGCCAGGGCGATGGCCAGAGAGGATTTCCCCACACCGTTCTGCCCCAGGAGGGCGATCCGTAACGGCCCGTCGGGCCTGGCCTCCACAGCCACGGTGGGAGCGTCGTCCAGGGCAGAGGTGAAGCCGACAGGCGAAGCCGAAGGCCCGGCCGCACCCAGCGTCCACTCGCACTCATCGTGGACGGCTTCTTCTCGCCTGAGCTGGTGCTTTATTGGCAGAGGAGTGCTTCCTCTGCGAACTGTTGGAGTGCTGGACAAAGTCATACTGTCACACTAGAGGGAGAGAGAGGAACGCCAATGGGCTGTCTCATTATTGTGGAACATTTAAAGCCACTCTTCTGTCTAATATAGTATTTTATTATGCCAAACAAGGCAGAATGTATCTTTTTATTACATGATGTGACCTCAGCTGCTGACAATTCTTCCAAACCGTAGAGTTAGGAGGCAAAACAGATTAAAAATGAATGAAAAAGACTAGATTATAGACTAGACTATATTAGAAAATACCATCAGAATGCATCTATTATACCTGAGAGAAAAATACATATCAGAACAGGTAGTTAAAACATTAGATACCACTGTATGATTTTTAGTATTTACTAAATAATAGATACAAATTCTAAATAAGTCATATTCCTGCAACTGGAATCACAGAATGTGGTGGAAAACGTTTATTATAACACCAAAAGCAAAAAGCTAACATGGCAATTTGAAAAATTATTCAAATAGCTTCAGTGATAAAGTAGGGAGGCTAAAGATGGCCATTCATAACCAAGGAAAAACACATTTGTGAATTTTCCTAACTTATTTTTCCATAAAAAACTAAACAAAAACACAATCCGTAGCTGCATCAAAACACACCCGAGTAACCGGATAACCTTGTGTCATTTTTTGGCGCCTGGCAGCTTGAGTTTCTTTCTTTTTTCTTTTTAACGACGGTTTTAGCAAAAAAGATGTTAAAACAATTATAGTGTCCACGATAAAAAGAATGGTGAAAAAAGAAGAAATCAAAAGAAAGAAGTTTTAAAGTTAAATGTAGGGACTGATAGACTCGTAAGATGTTGCCTTACATTACGTCCCTGACGTAAATATATTTTGCAGCAGCCTGGAGGAAATAAATGGACCCGCACATCCACTAAAGCACTAGTTTGAAATGTGCCAAAAGAACCCAGTCTCTCGTATTTTCTAATGCAGGACACCCACATCCTCGTCCACCACCCACTTAGAACACACACACACTCTCTCTCACTCTCTCTCTCACACACACACACATACTGATGTTCAGGACCAAACCCGTCAGAGACTTTAACATTTCTCCAAAGCTGACCGGTCATTTGCAAATCTTTGAATGCTTTAGCGTCTCCTACCGGGTTGGCATTCTCCCCTCTGTGAAGCCTGTCTCCGGGCACATCTGTCGGCATCTGCAAACTGAAAACAAGCGATGGGGAATAAAGAGTCCAGAATAGGTGGAGAACACCAGCACACTCCCCCCGCTCACCCAGCACCGCGGCCGCTCTCTGAGCCCCGGACCCCGGACCCCGGACCCCCCCAGCATCATCCCTCACCTGTCAGGTGTCTGCCGGCAACTACAAAGTAAGCAGGGGATTTTCTCTGGGATGCGCTCTCTCTCTCTCTCTCTTTCTCTCTCTCTATCTCTGTCTGTCCTCCCTCCCTGCCTTTCTCTCTCTCTCTCTCTTTTTCCCACTCTGCCTCCCTCTACTCGATACTTCACTTTATGCCCCTTTCTCTCTGCTCCTCTGTGTCCTCAGGTTGGGGCCAAGTCCGGCTCTGCAGTCCTCACCGTCATTCATCACTCCAGACCCACTTCTGTATGACTCATGGCTCTGACACCTAAATACTCTCCATATGCAGAGTTCTTGCTGGGGTGAGAGAGCGGGGGGAGAAAAAAGAAAGGAAGAGCAGACAGCTCAGGGAGTCACTTGCTATTAGTGTTTGCAGCACTGCATACAGGTCAGGCGTAAAGGTAGAGCCTTGACGCAGGGGTGTTGGGGGGGGGGGGGGGGGGGGGGGG
>CAJRST010000002.1:6411013-6558549 GCA_907169785.1 Menidia menidia
CCTGAACCTCTCGAAAGGTGGGAGCAATACAGGACGCGGCCTGTAGGGGGCAGTGTAACACAAGCCTTTTCCTTTACTGGCTCGTTATGCGTGAGAGTTTCCATTTCTTTAAGGGATGAACGTTTCAAACGCACCCACAAGGATATCTACAACTTTTAGACCACAATTGTGTCAATCTGTTTATTTTCTAACTTTTAAAACAATCCCACGTCAGCCTTTAGCTCTCTGCCCCTGGACACTCACACTTGATGTGCTGTAGGTGTGGCAAAAAAAAAAAAAAAAATCAAACCTTTTTTTAGCCCCTGACCCAAAAGGTGTATTTGGATGTATTTTCTGTCAGAATGTGAGTGTGGCCATGAGCCGTTGTGTGCCCCTCCCACACAAAGCCACAATAGACTCCGGCAGTGAGCAGCCAGGGTGCTATTATAGCCCTAATCCTGTTCCTATTATACAGCCCAGAGAGAGAGAGAGCGAGAGACACAGAAAGGGAGGTAGAGATGAAGATGAGGTCATCCCAAACAGCGAACACCCAGGGTCACTGCCTCACTATAGAAGCACGGGGATAAAGAGAGGGATAGAGCCGGGCATGCGGCCGCAGAGAAAAGGCCTGCCGGAGACCGAACGTGGGAGGTGCTCAGATAGGGGGATGGAGAGGAGAGGAGGTCAAAACCCCTGCCTGTAAAGCCCCAAGGTGGACAAAAACAAACCAACACATGACGAGGATGTTAAAGAACTTTGTTTATTTTGTTGGCATATGAAACCACACTACAACAGGAGCAGGAAACCATGACAATGGTCGTCATTTTTTCTTCTTCTTCAAATAATAATGTTAATTCTAATCAAATAATAAACTGTAGGAAAGTAAAAATACACGCTAATGGAATAAAATCAGTAAATTGATTAGAACAGTACATAAATAAATGATAAATACTGAATAAATAAGTGAATAAATAAAAGAACAATTTATTTAACCTACAACCAAACAAAATAAATAGCTCTAATGTGTGAAATCTGGCAATAATTTCATGGGACATTTAAGAAGGAGTCACCATGAAGTTTTTTTTTCTTCAAAAATGTCTTTTATCCCTGCATTGTTCAATTTATCCCTGGTAGCCCACAGTACCAGAGTCCACAGTGACCAGCTCTGTGGTGCTGCATGTTGCATTTGATATGGTGATTGTCTATACACAACAACAGTGTTCAGTCTGCCTAGAATTTGTTTCCTCAGTTTGGAGTCTTAGACACAACCACACAAATCATGTCACACACTTTTTTTTTCTTAGCCTGGTGGGATGCGTTGGGTTCCTTTGACTCCTTTACCAGTTGCAGCTGCTTCGATTGAGCACGCTGGCCCCAAACTTCCATGTCAAATGTAAAAAAAATCCTGTTTTCGAGAGCAAACGGCAAGTCTATTCTGTCAATGTTAACAGATGAAAGTCACAATTTTCCAACTAGCAAAAAAAAAAGGTAGATTTCTTTGCTCAGAACACAAAAGCAACAATCCCCCACTATCCATTTAGCACAATCACTTGGAGGATTCCCATTAAAAGGTATCCTTGTACATTCTTTAATCTAAGATTATTCATTTTTTTTAAACAAAGAATAACGAGTTTTGGTGAGCTTAAACACTTTGGTAGGCAACTGTGAAATATTAGCTGGCAAATACTTAACTGCATGCCGTGGACACGTTATCCAAGCCCATACCACTCCACATATCACCACTGCACTACTCAGACCTCTGCAGCTTTAGCAGCTTATTGTTAAAAAAAAAAAACTACAGTGAGCTTCAGCCACTCATTTGGAGAGTACCTTCCAGATAGGCTATAATATAATATTGCATAGATAACATGCTCGGTAGCATGGAGGACTATGATCGTTTGTTTTTTATTGCGAGATGATACATTTCTGATGAGTTTTCACAGTTATCCTCCTTGCCAACTTGCTCCACTGAAATCTGAAAGCGTGGAGAGCGTGAAGTCGATCTGAGTCCGGGAAGCAGCTTAGGTCTCAGTCCGAGCTCGCAATTTAAGTTAAGTTCTCCCTTATTTCCCCCAAAGGGTGGTTTTCACAGTCAAAAGCTACCTGTCAGAACTTTCACCTCCTCTTTCACAACAAACACAGGCACGTGCACACACACACACACACACACACACACACATACACATCCTTGTTTTTGTTACCCCTGCCCGAGTCTGATTTACTTATCAGTTATTGCTCCATGTTGGCTGGTCTCTCTTTTTTTTCTACATCTCTCTTCTTTTCTCTCTTATGTGTGGATCGTATTCAAAGGAAGTAATCAGGGGGTGGGGAGGGGGGGTTGCTGGTGCGCGTGGGGGGGGCGTCGCTGCCCGTGCTGTGGTTTGTGCTGAGGAGCTTCTCGTAGCGAGCCTTGTAGGCGTCTCGTTCCCTCAGCACTCTGGAGAGTTCACACTGTAGCTGTTCCAGCTGATGGGGAAGGGGACACAAACAACAACAACAAAAAAAACACAAAAAAAGGCACAATCAGAGTGTGTTTGGTTTGATATTCAGTCAAACCACCAGAGCGCCAGTGGTGCCAGACGCTGCGTAATTACCGCAATTACGCAGCAGTTGCTGAGTTTAGAATGTCGTCGTTTGTAAAAATGATGTTTTTTTTTGGTTGTGTTTTTTTTGTTGCAACTGAGAGCCGCGCGCGTGCGCGTTTACCTGTTGCGTGAGCACGTGTTTCTCTGACTCCAGAGCGTGGCGGTGCTGCAGGCGCTTGTAGCGGCAGGACTGCGCGTAGCCGCGGTTCTTCAGCGTGCGCCGCTTCTGCTTCAGGCGCACCACCTCGTCCTTGCTCACGCCGCGCAGGTGCCGGTTGAGCTCGCGCACCGACAGGCTCACCAGCTGCTCGTCGGAGAAGCGCTCGTTCACCCCGCACTGGAGAGCGCGCGTGGGGAGGAGGGGGGGGACACGCACAGACAGAGAGGCAAAATATGGCGTTTCGCCCCGTTAATTGGCAGCTAGACACAAATGCTCTGAAATGAAGTGGAGGTGTGCACAGCGAGAAGCAGAGCTGTCAAACATTCAGATGTATATATATATAGCACCGGGATGGGAGATGTGTGCACGCATGATGCATCAGACCCAACGTCTGTCAGGGGGCACATTTCGGCACCACATGTCTATAATCTGTCGTGTAATCTGACTGAGTGTGGGTGACAGTTATCAGGATTATACACAGCAATAATAGCAGATATTATCATAAGCTCGCACTGTGCTCTATATAAATATCCACGCAGACAGCTTGATCACCCGGAATACAGAGTTTATTTACTGCTAAAAAATCTATCCCGCAGGCAGCATTTCAGTTGGAGTTATTTCTAACACTCTTCAAAGTTGTTCCAAACACAAATAAGTGGATTTGCCTGTCACAGGCTTTTTATGCTCCAGTGGGTTTCAATAAGAAGGCTGCTATACCAGCAGATAATGCTGATAATAAACCACAGCACAGGTGAAGAAAAAGGGCCAAAAAATGGTCTTGACAAATCCATTTTAAACTGCAAGCATGTTTATAGAAATATGTTTAACCAGATATCAAACCATGTATTCATAGAGCTCTTAGCTTGTCTTTAACAGGGGTTTTTCCACAGTAAAGTGTTTTGATTTTGTGCAACAATTCAGACATATGCACACGTTAATAACCGTGTTCTATTGTCATTATCCTAATCCATTTATGGCATGATCCCTCTCTCCTCCCGTTCAGCCCTCTCATGCCACACTGCCTTCACCTCTAGATATATTCCTCATGGTTTCCTGATTAGCGCTACCTGTTGAGCATAATCATAATGAGCCCGCCTCGTCTAATCTGGATTGGTGTGTACCTGGTTGACTTGTGGGTGGTGATGATGGTGATGGTTGCCATGCATGGGGTGGTGTGGGTGATGCTGATGGTGTTGATGGTGGTGGTGATGAAGGCGGCCCTGGGGGCTGAGGGGTTGTGGGTATGGAGCTGAGGCGGGGACCGCGTTGGGGAGCGAGTTGGGTGCGGACGACAGGAAGACGAGCGGGCGGTGGCACATGTCCGCCGCCTTAGCGCAGGAGATGTCCCCCCCGCTGTCGCTGCTGGAGTCTCCCAGGTTGCTGCTGGAGCTTTGAGAGAGACCTGGGAACTGGGGAGGACCGGACAAGGGACAATCAACTCCATTCCTACGTGAGGAAGTGGTGGTAAAAAAAAAAAGAAGGGAAATCTCGGTTACCTGTGAGCTGACGGCCGCGGCCGCTGAGTTCAGCAAAGCCTCCACGGCGTCTTCGCAGCCCAGGAAGCCGTTCACCTGCCCCCTGTCTCGGTCCCCTCTCTCCGGCACTCCCCCCAGGGCTCCCAGCAGAGTGGCGGGCCCCGTCACCTCACCCCCGAACTGCTGCTGCAGCGCCGCCAGCCAGATCAGGTCCTCCAGGGAGGCGGGGGTGGGCCCCTGAGGGCCCCCGTGAGCCGGGCTGCCCTCCGCGTTCCCCTGAGAGCCAGAGCTGATGCCAGAGGTGAAGCTGTTGGGTATGGACAGGGGGAAGGAGATGGACGAGGACGAGGAGGAGAGGGAGGAAGAGCCGGAAGGCGGCGGATGGACATCGCTAAGCGTGGGTGAAGGTGGCAGCGAGTTGTAGGGACTGGAGCTCAAGCTGGAGTCCTGGGGAGGATGGCCGGTGTACGGAGAGCTGGAGGGGTCGTGAGGAAGGCCAGATTTGGGATACGAACATGGAGGAGGGAGCGGAGGAGTGTCAGGTTTCACCTCAAACTTCAGGAGGTCAAAGTCATTCAGGTACTCCATGGCCAGAGGGCTCGGGGGGAGAGGAGGAATGGGTAGGGAAGGAGAGGACATTGTGTGTGCTGCTACTGCTGCTGCTGCTACTGAGCTTCAACAGGGTTTCTCCGGATGTCAGGATTGCTGGAAAGCCCACTCCTCTGCCTCAGTGCGGCTCATAGACAGCAACAGAGGTGAGGTCAGGAGGCTGAAAGGTCTGTGAGTTCCCTCTTCAAGAACCTGTACGACCACGTGCGGTTGTCTCAGTATCTTTTGCCCTGTGGAAACAACAAGAGAGGGAAATTAGATTTGGAACTGGGGACGAAGAAAAAAGGATAATCAAATCTGTCATTGGAGATTTGTATCTTCTTTTTCAACTTTATGATCAGTCAACATGTATGAGAGTATAAATAGTTGCATAATGTACTTAGATCCCAACAGAACCTGCTGAAGAAGAACCTTCCTAACTTAGTTCCTACATTACCCATAACGCCTCGCTACTCCCAGCAGGTTGGAGTCAGACTGTCAAGCCAAACCCAACCTCAACTCTAATGGCTAATCCTTCAATATATGCAGTCCCTAACCACCACTCACAGATAAATGTCCCTCCCATTTAGCCCAAGTGTTTAACCCAGTCTTCACACCAACCATGTGAGATGGATACACAATGCTAATGTAGTGCTAAGACTCTACCCTTAAACAGGCGTTGTGCCCTCCTGCTCGGAGCCTTTTCCATTTTGAAGTTGTCCTTATCCTCAGTCGTTGCCTAACCTCGCATCCCTTGAAGGCCTTTTTAGTGGCTTTTGCACTGGTCCTTCTGGCGGCTTAATACACCTTTTTCTGACATAGAGGTTTACCCTGCAGATCAGATCCATGGTTGGAGTAGTCAGTATTGACTTATTATCAACACATTCATGGTAACTTTTTACCTCCCACGCAACACAATAATTCTCATTCTTAATTCATCCCCAAAGTATTCAGAAATAACACAAACTTTTATTCTCAGCTTCTCACTAATTATAAAACTTCCCTTGAAAGTGATGCACATCTGTTTTTTTCTTATTTCTTATAGCATATAAGACTTCCATGGTATTTTTCACAATCGCAACAAGGATAAGTCTTTAAGAAATGACTGGGCAACGCAAAGTTAGATTCTGTGTGCTAGCATGTTACATGAAGACACTCATCAACAGGACACCCCCCCCCCCTCCCCAGCTGCCCACCATTTTAATGCACACAAGTACAGGACTTTAAACACATGGATAGTATGTCATAGTGCATATTTCAACATGCTTTGGTTGGCGGTGTGCATCGTAAAATTCAATATAAAGTTTTTCAGGCTTAATATTATTAACATTTTCTAGTCCGACTGATTCAATGTACAATACTTCTAACATACCATTTATCCCAGTGAAAAGCACTGAGATGTCTTAATCATTTTTGACAGAAAGATCTACCCGTTTCTAAAGACCAAATCCAATTACAGTAAGGTTCAGACTTTAATCCAGAGCCAGGGATCTTCCAAAATGGAATTAATATACATTTTTATGATGATGGAAAGTAAAACTCTGCTTTTATTGGGAACTGATTTTACCAGATACTAAAGCTTAGGAAGCTACATAAGTTAATATTGATGAAGTTAGTCAAAACATTCAAGCAAGGGCTCTCAAACTAAAACAACCAAGTATGGCTCCACAATTAAAAGAGTTCAGTATTTTCCACCTATTCTTCACTGGTAACCACATCAAGGAAAGCTGTGGTAGAACAAAGCTCTTTTCCAGCAGCACTAATTACACACCATCAGATCTAATTGTTATCATTATCAAAACGAACACCTTATTAAAAATCCACCTTTGACTGGTGTCCCTGCTGCACCGCTCATTAGTTCTGCCCCCCGTGGCTCAAAATGGATTGTAAAAGAAAGCAAACAGTGACAGAGCAACACGGAGGCCTCGGCCTGGCCTGGGACCAGAGTCCCCATCGAACGCACGCTCATCGTGACAGGAAAAGAAAAAAGTCAAAAGGAAGCAGGCAGAGTTGAAACGAGTGACAGTCAAACAAAGTGATTGAAATGATCCTACCGTCGGTCATAGAGATGAAGGATGGTTACGAGCTCCTTTCAACATCCCCACCAGACACACACACGCACACAAAGATAACCGACTGACTGGTTGACTGACACGTTGGGAGAGAGACACAGAGGAAACACAGAGTGTGTGTGCGTCAATGCGTGTGTGCGCATGTGAATGTGTACAGCTCTCTGTCACTGAGTGCCACTGCCCCCTTTCTTTCTCTCCCCTCTGCTGCAAATCCTGTTTGCAACAATCCCCTTGTCTCTCTGTCTCCCCCCTCATCCCTCTCTCATGGTTCACAGGCATGTTCACACTCTCTGGCAATGTCTCGCTCCCTCTCTCACTGATGTCTGCCTTTCTCGATTTATCCCATTTCTCTCATCTTTCTTCTTATGTTTTCTTGTATTGCTCACACACACGCCTACAAATTCCCACGTGTCTTCTCCTTGGGCTGAATGCCATTCCTTACACTGAAAAAGCAACAAATTCACACACAGAAAACTAAAGAAAAGCCCAGCACAGACTTGCTGTCGGGTCAAACATTCAGCCCCATATCTACAGGCTCTCTTCATGATTACCCACTCACCACACAGCATCAAATATATTTATTAAGTTGCCTGCCACAAGTTGAACTTTAGACTCTGTACTGCCTCACTGTGGACATTCAAATATCAAATTTAGCTGTGAGGGTAGAGATGAGGATAGTGAGGATAGGATGTGGGAGAGAGCAGCTCTGATTGAAACTGCCTGTGATGAACAAAGTTGTGAGAGTTCACAGTGACACATTTATGGCTCCAGCTTTTGTTGGCTTCATTAAGGATTTTAAGGGTTTGCATGGTAGCAGTAAAAATCAGGTGTGTCACTAGCACATAGCCTCGGCCTCAGTTTAACTTTAAGTTAAGGTGAGACACGCCATTTTGTTCCAAAATCCAGTCCTGGTTCTGATCATGCCGTTTGGCTAATATTGGACCAAAAACCTCTCACTGGTTATGAGCTATGCAGAAATGAAGAAATCTATTCAAGTTGTGTCCATGCTTTCAAAGATGTTAACTTTGTCAGGAAAAAGAGGTGGAATTACCGACACCAGGTCTGCTGGGAAGTCACAGAACCGATCACCCAGTCTCAAACCTTGTGCTTGTCGTGCCTTTCCTCATCTGGTGCATCTAACGCGACTGCAAGCCGCTGCAATACATCACACTCTTATTCTTTTATTAATTTCTCATGGGATAAGCTTCTCATGTTGTGTGTGGGTTCCTGACGTGAAAAGACATTTTATACCTGTTGTTTTTAACAGGCAAACCACAGTGGATCTCTTCTGACTGTGGGGACCTTTGGTCCCCAGTGATTGCAAATATAGTCATCCCAGGAGAAACATCCATCACAGTAATGTTTGTCACAAAATAAAAACAAAATTAAGACAGTAAATAAAAATAGCTAAAATCGTATGTCTAATTTCACATTTTGAGCAATTTAGTGGTGTCTGGATGAATAAACAGCCTTAATGTAAAATAGCTGCATAATTAAATGGAGATTGACTCAAAATGGCTAAAGTCTGTTTTTTCTATTATTGATGTGTTTTTTTTGAGCTGCCTATGTCTACAGAGCAGAGAAATGCACAACAAGCATTTCTCAATGCTCCTTAAAAGCTAAACTTGTTAATCCTGAGTGTCTCTGTGTCTTAATAGTGTCTCGTTAAGGAATCAGTGAGTTAATAGCGCCTTCACAAATCTGATTTAAACCGTAAACAAAACGCAGGATAGGCAGACATGCTGATTCATGAAAAAAATACGGAACACACAGAAGATTAATGTCTGTGATAGTTTATTCAATCCTTACTGTGACTACATTGAAAACAGCAGAGAACTACCAATAAGTGGACATGTATAAAAAAAGGAGAAAAAATATTTTCTTTCAGCTTTGCTGCTTCTGCTCTCATTTTCAACCACTCTATCTGACCATCATTTGTGTTTCTAGAGAAAGCTTAGCAGCAAAGTCAACAGGGCCTCCCATGAGGGTGAGGGACAAAGAGAGGGAGAGACACAGAGGAACTTACCTCATACTTCATAGCAAACATTCCACCAGCACATCTCCTGGATCTGGAGTTGTGATCATTCTGCTGGACACTGTGATCACTGTATTGGATGGAGATGATGGACCTGGTCGTGGCAGTATAATTAAACTCGTTGGTCTTGGTTTACACGCATGACTGAAAATTTCCCAAGAGTTTTTCTTCAGAGATGCCATAAATTGACAAATAGCTGCAATATCAAGGTCTGAAAGTATGGAAGCTGATGCACCAGTAAGCTGCAGTTTTTCTTATAGCCAGCTGGACATGACTCATCTTATTTAATACAAATCCTAATAAAATGTTTCTTAAAAAGGGTCAATTTGTTCAAAATGGTCTATAATAGGAAAATAGACTTTGGTGTGTTTTGACCTCTAACCTTTTCTGTTTGGAACAACCAATGTATCAAAGGATGACCTGCTGCTTTAAATATGATGTAGACGGGCTTAGGCCAAATGTCAGCATGTAATAGTGTTGGAAATGATGGAATGTGTTCTATGTCAACTTATGTTCTACTAAATTCTTTCTCCACTGGTAACTTTGAAAACGAACCCCTTTAGGAAACCATATACAGTGTTTGTATCATTCAATACAAACACTGTATTTACAACATTAAACATTTTTTATTCATATCTAAGTCTGTATTTACATCAGGAAATGTCTGGGTACACAGCTACCATGAAGTCCAGCATAAAATATTCATTCAAAACCATGTGTCACAATGAATATTGCGGTTTTAAAACTGGTAAAAAAACACTAGAGTAAATGACCTGGTCTTATACATGATGGTCAGTTAATTACAGTATGTCATCGTTTTAAAGAAATCCCTTCACAAACCTTTTTTCGAGACTTTTGGTGTTGTTTTCCCATTCCAAATTGTCAAATTTACCACACACACACGAAAGGCCTTTATTACACCAAGTTAGAACGATGCCTCAGGTTAAATAGAAATAAATGGTAAAACAATGTGTTACCTGAATTGACCCTTTAAGCTGTAACATGTCCTTTTATTGCTCAAAACCCCGTGAACGGGACACTGACCCCTCTGTCACCCTGTAAATCAGGGGTTTCATATCTTTCAATGTTTATCCTCTGAGAGGCTTTTGAGGCCGTGCGCGTCATGAGACATGAGGACAAACCCGGGACAAACAGCAAGCTGTGAGGGGTGCCGTTAAATAAATCAACCCGTTTTGTGCAACTATTCTTATTCTTGAGTAAAATTGAGAGAATGCAAACAGGCAGGGCAGCGAATGAGAGAGTGACAGAGGCGAGGGCAGGCCTGTGCTGTTTGGACAGATGGTGTAAAGTGGAGGCACGAAGGGTCCCACTAACAAGGCCTTATACCATGTCCCATATACATGTCCTAATCCCAGTTAACTCTGCCACAAGCAGCAGGCTTACACGTCTCACCTCACAAGAGGCCCCCCTCCCTCCCCCCTCCCTCCTTCCTCAATCTTCTTCACTCTTTACTCACTCACAGATCACACACACCCACAGGGGTGATGCAGCACGGAGAGAACACACATGACAGGGCTTCATAATCATCAGGATTCCTTTTATTTAGCTTGTCTAAAAAACTCCATGCTCAAACTTTTTTTTCTTTAATGATTAGCAGCATGAATAAACATTTTCCCAGTTTTTTAGGATATCTAGTAAATCTACCGCTCTTCTAATACAGTGGAAGCCACTGATAGCATTACGAAAACATAATCCAATTGTTCTTGTCAACTTTGGGAGCACACAACATTAACCTTTGAGCCAATTCTGACATGAACAAGGTCATGGAGCATTAACTTAATAATATTGTTTTTGAAGACAGAATAAAAAAAAGGAAATTGAAAATCCACATTCACTGACCTTATACAAAAGGTTTGAATGCTTTGTGATAGACTATTAATCTCAGCACTAATTAGCCTAATTCAATATTTAAACAATATACATTGCATGCAGTGTATGTCATGCATTGCATTGCATTTCCAATTTGTAAGAAAGAGAAGTGCTATTATACAGTTGGGGCACCATTTTAACTGGTTGATATTTTGCATTTGGAAGCTATATGGATATGCTTTCATATTCAGGTTAAAAAACTAAACAAAAAAAAAGTCAGCAAGGATTATCTTCAGAAAAAACTCAACATGAGATGGATAATGGTAAAGAAAATACCGGAAGAAAACACTCAAATGTGAACTAATTAAATTTGGTACAAGTCCATGAAAATCTTATGAAAAGCTACCGTAAAAATAATCCAACTGTGACCCTGGTTTATTTATTCTTTGTTCTGCTATAATAGGAACGATTTACTCAATACTTTGGAACTTTTTTAAATTTGCAAATGGTTAGAAATATATTTCTAGTGTTCTGGCTTTGTAATGGTGCTGCCAATTCTTTGGAAGAACCAGTCAGATAAAGATTTAAATATCTCCTAAAGAGTTTGAATTTTGCCTTCAACTTGAAATATGACTGTAATATCAGCAGAATGCCTAATGGCTGTATGTTCTCCTTTCCTGTACTCAGAAAAAAAATGTAGCTTGCTGTAAATGGCATGTGACTAACATGTCATTTCAGTTTTCTGAAGTGTTCTATTTCCTTCCCTTCTCAAAAAACAATGCTCAACTAATGATAATTTAGAGTCCTCGTGGTCTATGATTTCAACTTTTAAGATTAGAATTTTCCAATGAAGTCAGACTTTGAGCTCATGTAGCTGCAAAATCTCACATTTCAAGCTTTTTGTTGTTAGCCCTTGTTGTTTGTGCGTCTGCATGTGTATTCCTGCACATGGGTGTGTTTACTTATGCTGTCCACACGTGGGGTCTCATTGTGAGTGGACTTATCAGGCTAGTCATGGGATTAGCGCTGATTCTCCCCCTTAAACTTGTGTCAGATTAACGGATACCCATGCCTGCATAAACCGTCTGTAAGATACACATAAGCTGTCAGTACTCCCGCTATTACCTCACCCACCCCAGTTTCCACCTTTCATACCCACTTCAGATCAATAAACGCTCTTATCATCATCGATTGGATGATTACCAATTAAACACTGCTGCCGCACGTAAACACAAGCACTTAAGTGTGACATCATGATCCTCCAATGAGGTTTGTCACGAACTAGGAAATGATTTGTATAGAAAATAGTGACTGTTCATGCACATGATGCTAGAAGGCCTGTCACATGCAAGGTGTTGTAATTATTATTCACTTTATTTTACGTAGCAGAGGAACATCCACTTTATTTGTGTGGCTCACATGCAGCCTCTCTTATGGCAGATGTTTAGCTGGAAGGCTCTAAAGCAGACAGCTTAATGTGGCCGAGAGCGCAATCTCATGTCAACACTGATCATACGAGCAAACACAAAGTATTAGACACTTTAATCTTTCAAAAAAAAAAAAAGAATGATCACAGATGAGTGGGGATGGAAATCTGGGGGGGCCGGCAGACAGGGAGATGGAGCTGTGGTCAGGGAGGATGAGGAGGAGGAAGAGAGGGATGAACGGATTAAGGTGGTCGATACTTTGGCCGCTCTCCCAGACTGAGAGATGACACTAAATCTGTTAATTCATTCCCCCTCTCCGCCCCTCCCTCCCTCCCTCCTTCCTTACCCACGTAGTCGCTCTGATTCTTCTCTCCCGCCTTGCCGGATTAGGATATTTTTACTGTCATTCTTAATGTCACACAAACAGGTCAATCGAATTTATTGATCCAACAGATTTAACAACACTTTTTTTTTCTTTCGGGAAAAGCATTCTGTCTTCATAGCTGTGGGAAAGTATAGTTACAAAACTGCAAAAGTGTTTAAACACCTCTCCTTTTCTCAATCTATGAATATAAATTTGAACAATGTTTAAAAAGGAAATACAAAGTATGAACACTTTAATTGACTTTGAGTTGCTGGAAGCCTCACACAAAGCTTTAGACAAGCTTTCTTGGAGCATCTTTTGATAGTCTCTGGGAGTAACTCCATGTTTAAAAGCTCTTCTTTGGATGTTGGACAACTTTTGTATACGGTAATTTTCTACCAATATGATTTCAAACTGTGGAAAAAGAAAATGTGCAAAAGAAGACCCTTCGCACATTACCCTATTCACTATAATGAGACTTTAAGACTGAGCTACTGGTGCTTGTAACTGAGTAAAACAGGATCATGTTAACAGGCTGTAACTGGTGTCTGTGCAGGTTTTGTGTTGTTTTTACTTAAAAGTTGTCACAAATCCCAAATTGCCTCGCTGTGAGTCCATTTTTGCCATCAGGGCCGAAAGGGGACTCTAAAAGCAACTGCTCCTGCTGCCTGTTAGTGAGACAGTTCCCATGACAACCTTTCCAGACAGTTCACTTATGACCTTTTATAGACATGGTTGTAATTTCATTAGATTATACTGCTTCTTATTATCGCCTCATTTCAGGAGCCGTTTTCCATGTAACTGCCACTCTGACAGCACGGAGCAGGTTTTAATTAAATACGAGCACCGTATGCGATTTTTATTCTTCACCTTTGAATCACAAACTAATAGACCCCAGAGATTGGAAACCCCTTCAACTCAGGTGAAGCGGAGCTTATGGGTTCATTTGGAGAGGCGTGATGGTGTTGTGGTGGCTCGGAGGTATTGTGTGAGCACAATCCTGCACATTTCTTTGGGCTGCCTGCGTCCTTTTATGTTCATGCATCTTTTTTCGTCTGCCCACACGCTCACTCCCCGGCTCCTCTCCTCTCCTTTGCTTGGCTTTTATGTGATCATGTTGCCTGGTAACAAGCACAAGAATGATGAGAAGAGTAAGACGTGCTCATATGCCCCCCGTGCCGTCTGATGGATCTTCACATCAGCCGCAAAGAACACAGGGAAGTTTAGCCTGGATAGGTGTGATGTGACAGTATGATTCACATGTCAGGTGACTGTGGAAAACATTCTTCCAGTGGGTTTACAACTCAAAGGAAAGCTGTGGGTCGGGATCAAGAAAAAGAAAATTATGATATCAATGATGGAGACCTGAATATATAAAATTACGTAGCTATACTAAAAATCTGTTAAGAAATACCTGATATTTTGTCGTTTTGTTTAGTTTTTGTGACCAACTGGATTGATTTAAGTTCATACTGGACATTTAGTTAGTTGTGATAGCCCCAAACTTTTTGTGGAGTTTTCTGGTAAGATGCAGAAATTCCCTGATAAACATTTCAGAAAACACAGCCCTTAATTTCAACTGACAAACCTAAGATGTTTTAAGATGATCATTTCCCCGAAGGATGTTTGCTCGTTAAGAAAACAGATGCTTTGTCTTTGTTTCAGCAAACTGTGAGTTTTTTTTTCTCTACATAGCTGCATTTTTCTGCGTGAACCTGACTCATTATAGCATATTTATAAAAAAAAATAAAAAGAAGGTCACAGCACAGTTGCTAATGACAACCTGTGAGACTGCCATTCGGTTCAAGTCGTGTGTATGTGTGTGTGTGTGTGTGTGTGTGTCCATGAGAAGCCCAGCGATTGCCTCATCTGTAGGGATCAGTCGCCCCCTGCTGTTCCATGCTCTTGGACTGGTGAAGACGTTGCCATGGCAACTGGAGGTGGTGTTTCTGAAGGGACTGGGTAACTTCCACCTGTGATCAAGGATGCTAAGCCAATTTTGATGTATGTTGCACATCTGTTTTTGTAGATTAACATTTCTTTTTCTTTGGATCAAAGTGTGAGAATAACCAATTGGCAGTTTTCAAGTTTTTCCAACAATTAGCTGCATGCAATAGCACTTTATCGTCAAATGGGGGCAGAATAAACAAGCCCAGTAGAGAGAGTTCCCATGAAATCGACCTGAGATGCAACATTAGGAGGAATATTGACTGGTGTTAATGGCCACCGGATGAAAATCAGGACAGTTTGAACTCCGTTTATGTTCTCAATACACATTTGATTGAAAGTCCTGGTCTTTGCTCAGTGTGTTACAACAGCAAATTGTCTGGACTAATTGCTGACATTACTGGTTGGTGCTGAACAAAGTGTTTTTTTAATGGATTTTTCCAATGAATAATTCCTGCTTGGGGCAATAAAATCAAGATCCAAAGGTTAAAAAGCCTAAGCTGGATCACTGAGCCCAAACTCTGGTCTGCTCAGGTTCAATTCACATTAATCACATGAAAATCAAACCAACAATGTATTGACTGTGACAAAATATCATAAATATGGCAAAAAGTCAAGTTTCTTAAATTTTTATATGTGTTTTATTTATACAGTGAGGGTGCTCATACATAATATTTATTTTCTCTATAAAATATATTACCCTTCAGTTCCTGAAAGCAAAACTAGATATAAATCATCAAGTTTCATTTAATAAGAAGCAACTAATTTTCAAGTGTCAGTCAGGGCTGTGACTGTACCGGCGTTCAAAAGCGTTGCAGATTTAAGAAATCACACTCTAACAAAGACACTTTTTCTTCTGCCTAGCAAAGCCACGACGCTCAATCACTTGGCCTGGAGTCCACCAACACACACAACGATGGTCACATGAGTTTTCTAAAGTAGCAAATACTTTCAAAATACCGTAGCCACGACAGAAGTTTTCACGTGAGGGGGGGTGGGAGGGACGAAGACAGTAAAACTTTTCGGGGATGTAGGCGAGAGTTTGAAGGAAACAGGTGAGCGGTGTCTCATGGTGTCTGCCATGTGGACGCGTCCCCCCCCCGACTCTTCCCTCTGTGCTCTTCGTTTTCCTTTTTAAATGGAGTTCTCCACAATTATCATGACAGGTCTGGTCTGACGGTGGCAGATGAGGTCATCACAACAGCTCGCTGTGACCGGGCGCTGAGTTGAAACTGTCTGCAGGATGAAACAAAGCCATGGCCAGAAACAAAGAAAAAGTTAGGCCGGTTTGATCGGGACTTAAATCTGATCTGCTGTGAGCTGTAAACACGGCAACTATTCAGTTACAACTTTCACAGCAATACAGTCATATTCTACTACCGTATGACTCACATTTAAAAACATTTCTAACACACACACACACACACACACACACACATAGAAACAGAGAAACGTGTACCAGACAAGTCCAGAGACTTATTTCTGTTTTGTGGTAGCCTAGGTTTTTTCACGGGAGGTTTGCGATTTGGGGGCTTCTCAACGTTATTAGGGCTTTCCCTTTCAGTGCCTGAGTTCAGTGAGGACAGGAAGCACAGATTAACAATTAAATGCAGACGCTTCACACACAGATCAACAATACAGCCAGTTCAGTTCACAAATGTGTGCACAACCCCATCTCCAAAAATGTTTGCACATAAATATTTTCAGGCTGTTAGCTGAAATGAAAATAAGATATACATAAAAAAAAAATCAAAATGGCAACATTTGACATGTATTTGTGTGATTAACTATTTGGGAGTTTATTTGGTTCCAAACCTAGTGTCTTATGATTAGCAAACATTTGAATCCCATAAAAACATCTTATAAACATTGTGTTTAACTGCCTTTTACTTTTGGAAAATGGGGTCCTGCTGCAGCAGCCTGCTGAGAAAGGATGTTGTTGTACCTGCATCACAGGACATGGCCTTTCTGTTCCTCTGTGGTTTTACTGGTGCCTGAGATCTCAGTCCTTCTTCACCTGAACATGAGTTATAAAGCATCTTT
Organism: Menidia menidia; assembly: GCA_907169785.1. Lineage (NCBI taxonomy): Eukaryota > Metazoa > Chordata > Actinopteri > Atheriniformes > Atherinopsidae > Menidia > Menidia menidia. Next base: position 6,427,519 of record CAJRST010000002.1, read on the forward strand.
AGTAACAGTTAGACAAAGTATTTCTTAAGTGTCTCTTATGTTCTTCAGATTTAGATTGTAAACCAGTTGGCTTTATCTGTTAACTCTTTTTTTTTTTTTACTTAAGGTACCTTGGCTTGCAGCACGGTCTGGCAACCCATGTATAGGCCTGTTGACAGGAGGTGGCACAGGAGGAGGAGGTAAGTTCCTCTCATTAGGTGATTCTTTTGGAAAGGTCACATAAGAGGTGGTCTTTGGCTAGGTGACACATCAGAACAGCAAGAAAATTATTAAAACCTCACAATTACAAAGGCAACATTAGTGGTTTTGTAAACCTTCTCTAGATTTAAGCAAAATGATCAAATGTCGGCAGCTTTCACTCAGACGTAAATTGATATTTGAAACACTTTATTTTTGTCAACACCCATTTGTTAAATCAGTAGTAAAGATCAAAGAACTCTAAGCAAGAATAGAACGCAAGATGCATGGAATTCTATAGGTTTAGAAAGAAATATGCTTAGCAAATGCCACCTTTTCAGGGATCGGGGGAGGTTGACCTTCAGAATCTCGTCTTTTCTCTCTCTCTCTCCACTCCATCTTTCCGGGGTCTTTCTCTTCATCTCCTTCCTCCTCTGTACCGAGAGATGAAAACCAATTGATTGGGATTCCGCCTTAAGGCAGGAGGCGTGCATGCAAACCTATTCTTCGGCTCATTAACGTGGAATTCCCCCCCGTAGTACCTGGCAGGGTGTCGGAGCTCTCTCGTCGATGTCTGGGCCTCAGCTTGGAGAGGTTGGGTTTACTGCTTTGAGGCGGGGGGTCGGGTTTGGATGCGCAGGGAGCCGCCCGGCCGCTGCTGCTCCTCCAGCCCTCTGTGGAACCTCCGCTGGCATCGGAGCACGCGTGCCTGTCTCCCTGTGCGTCCTGCAGATGCCATTCTATGGCGGCCGCCTCTGTGCTTTTTGAAGGATCGGCGTCCTGCTTGGGCGAGGGCGTCCTCTCCGATGGGTATGGCGGCAGAGGCCTTTGAGCTACCTGGAGACCCTGGGCTTGTCTGTCCATCTTCCTCCCTGGATGCCTGCTCTCAGCCCACTGACTGTCTAACTGGATGTCCACCGGCCTGTTCTCTGACCAGGATCTCTCAATCTGCCTTCCGCCCATCCACTGCCTTTCCATTTTTCGGTCAATCTGCCGCTGGGTGTGTCTGTCCACGGTCCACTGTCTCTCCAGGTGTCTGTCTGGATGCCTGCTCTCAGTCCAGTACCTGTCAGAGGGCCTGTCGGTCATTCTCGGCTCTCCGAAAGTTCTTTCCTGTGGCCTGTCGTCAGGCCGCAGCCTCTCTGCATGTGGGTCGCTTGTGCGTCCCTGAGCTATCCACTCCTTGTCTGCCTGCAGCACATCCGTTGTCCTCTGTTTGTCGTCCGCCCAGTACTTGTCTGCCTCCTCCGGCAGTTCAAACACAGCATCCACCTCAGAGATCTGACAACAAAAAAAACGAAGCAAAGAGGCGAAATGGGCTGAAAATAGCAAAGTTTCATTGGAAATTCTGTAACATCAGCGGATCAGACAGACCGTACCTCTCTGGGAGCATAAAAGGGGTGCTTGCCTCCTCCTCCTACCCCTGGGTGAGGGATACCTGGCACCGCCGGCGGACTAAGAGCCAGAGTACTTTTCCCCTGGTGATCGTTCATCTTCCCATCAGCCCCATCGCCGAGCGATCCGACTCTGACGTTCGGTCGTGGTGGCTGGAGAAATGTGTACACATTCTCCATTGCTGTCCTAAAAGTGGAAATATACCCCAGGGTCTGTTAATTTAATCCACACATTGGAAAATATATAAATACACCTCTAATGGGACAATGCCTTAGATATCGGCAATAAGGAAGTGGAATAAATCTAATGTCTTACAATCCCGATCTGTTTTTTACATAAAGTTTGTTCATTTGGAATCACTTGGTTGACTTTAGGATGCAGAACAAAGCCACTATCTGTCATCAGTACCAGTACTATACGCACTAAGCAGTTGGTCTCTGCCTTGGCAGGTATCAGCCATTTCTCTTATCAACAAAGAAAAGGGGGAGACTTAGGGTTATTGATTATTTAGCAAGTTCACATCAAATAGAATTGAAATAGTAAACCAGACCTCTGAAAATATGAATATGAGATGAGAACGTGGGAGAAAAATGCATTGAGTTGTTGAGTTGATTTGTGAAATTCAGAGCGTTATATGTTCAAGGCCATTTGTCAACGAAGAGTGAGCTATGCGTGTCTTGCTTTAAGCACTAACCCTGTGGGTGCTGTAGCAACAGTGTGACATCCATCTCCATAGACCTCTGCGTCAGACTCGGGGCCCTGATTGGACAGAGTTTGGCTGCGGTTCTTGCGGAAACCGAAGATGGCCAGCATGTTTCTCCTCTTCTTCCTCCTCAGAGAGTGCACTTTGTGCAGCGAGGACAGCTGACTGCGAGAGGTGAGAGGAGTCCAATGTCACACGCACACAGAGGCCAGTTAGGCACAATCACCATGTGCAAAAACACACAAGCTCCTTCTGTCCTTCTGTTAGCATGCTTCTGAATTCATCACAGCCATCTGGGCCTCTTGTTCATCAACTGAACTGCTGCAAAATTGAGCGTTGCTAGGATACATCTCTTAGTACACAATGATAAATAGTAAGTAAGCAAACTTTTCTTTTAACAAGCATAACGAATGCACTGATGAGCTGGAGGGTGAAAGAAGATGACATTGTTCTGACACACTTTTTCCCTGAGCCTATTTTCAGCTCAGCCACCAAGAAAGGATTACACAACTTCTCAATTTACATATCAGACTCAGAGTTCTGCATTGAATTTGCTTTTATTCTTTCATCTGAGGCATTAAATTGATATAAATTCAAAACATAACCAATTGCTGGCGACATTAAGCCGTAAAGTAGTGTTCTTACATGCATGCAAAGCTCAGAGTCCTTTGATCACTGGTATGCGCTCACCAAATGACCAAAGATGATGTGTCACCAAACCCTCCAAACATATTCAACCAGCCAGTGAGATAAAGATCACTGTTTTCATTCTTTAAAAGAACTTGAGTGAGTTGGCTTTTGATTGTGTGGGTGGGATTACTCGATAGCCGTTTGGGGGGATTATCAAATAAACTATAGTTTGGAAATGTTTCTGCCTATTAAATTAAATGCTGTGCTGGGAATGTCACAATGTGGGGCTAGAGGATGATCCAAATGCAGAAACAGTCACAGAGCAGTCAGACGAGAACTAGGCATGAACTTTGAGAAACTTGCTGACAGACTAAAAGTAAGGACACTGCAAAGGCTGAACTTCAGAGAAGTTATATAATGCTCAATAACTCCAAAACAGACAGGAATAAAACCAGTATGAAACTATTGGGTGGTAAAAGAATACTCTGAGCAATAACAAAGATAATTATGTGCTACCACGTTAATAAGAGCACATCGAACACGTACAACCTGCAAGACAGTTTGATCATTCTATGGAGACCCACGACTGCCTTACACTTGTATTTGTGTATTCCCTCAAATCTTTTTGCTTTGTCTTTTGTGTGCTTTGTGTTGTTTCGCCATCAATTTGAGTGAATAAAATCCACAGGTCATGCATTTATATTTGAGTGTGTTTGGATGCGAGCACATACACTTGTAACAAAAGAGAGTAGGTTGTGTAGAATCCTAAAATAGGCTCTTACCTATCAGGCAGAACTCTTTTTGTGAAAAAGTCTGGGAGTCCGTCATCCAGAGGGCTTATTCCTCCATTTTCACTGCAGTTCTGTACACACAGAGAGAGGCAAATAAGCCTTTCAGAGAGGTCAGTTAAGCGGGTCTCCATTTGCAAAATGCTATGCAATAAGACAAATGGATTATACACCGGTCACAGAGACAGCGTAATGCAATTGCAGTCATTCGCTTTATATAGATTACGGTTGACAAAAAAGCGGTCGGTGCCAGCGGGCAGAAACATTAGGGAAATATGAGGATTATGCGCAGATAGATGGAGAGATAAATAGGTTCAGATTGGCGTACAGGTAATGTAGACTGGAATACATCATAATATGATTCACTGCGTGCTAAGAAGATGAGCTAGGCCGTACTGGCTCGGCAGGGATGTGCCCTCCTTTGTGCCTCCGTGGAGGCCTGGGCCGAACCCGCGTCACATGATGGAGAGGGAGGCCCTGCGTGGGCAGATCCGACAGGCCTTCCCAGGAAGCCGAGCGGGAGAGCGGTGATGAGTACGACGGGACGGACGGTGGTGGAGACGAGCTGGAGTCGTCACATAGGCCTGGTGGCAGCAAAGAACGATAGAAGAGTTACAGGAGATCTGGTGTGGGAATGTGGGAGAAGTTGTCACAAAGACAAAAGAGAGGCTTAAAGGGAGCCTTGATTTCTGCTCAAAAAGGTCATTAAATTGACATCTGTCGTTGACTACCAGAAGATAGAGTCAATCCAGGTGGATTGATAGACCCATTAAAAGACTTCTACGGATAAAGAGAAGGGGAAAAAAAGACTCAGCAGTAAACAAAGTAATGGACATGTTGGAGAGATGGCATGGGGTCAGAGTGAGACTTAACAGATGTGAAAGTGGAGGAATTACAGCAGTACTCACTCAGCCTGGTGGAGACTGGTCGTATTCTTCTTGTTCTAGAGCTGCGCTTCTTAATGGCAATTGTGTCCTGGGAGGAAAAAAAAACATTCAGAAATAGGGTTTAGAAGCTGATGAGTAGAAACACGCATGCTGCTCCAGCAGTGCAATCAGTGCTTTTGCCAGTGGAAAATGATCAAATCAAGGAACTAAATAAAGCCATGTTGAGTGTGCACATAAAAACAGACATTTGACAGAATCGGAATAACAGGAACAAAATGGGAAATTGAAAAAAGATGAACAGTGGAAACAAATGGAAGCTGAGGTTAGAAAAGAAGTCTGCAGATTTAAAGAAGCACATAAGACTTTTAGGTTTTTGTAATGAACACATACCATTGAGTCATTCATAAACACAGGCACATAAGGTGTTTATACCTTTATAACTAAGTACTATAAAATGTAATTGCATAAAATATGAACAAAACAAAACCGGGACCAGGTCAGCATCCCATGCATAGTTTTACTAGGTTGCTACCACAACCAAGACCTACTTTAGGAAGCCCTCAAAGATCTTTAAATTGTTTAAATGACACTCGCTCTATTGAAGTTTCACCATTATATCAATAAAAATGTAATGTGTGGATAACAGATTAAAGCATTTACATATTTAAAGAAAATTCTAAACTTTTCTTATATGTTGGCATACACTCATTTACATCAGTCGTATACAGAAAAGGAACTGTTGAATGTGCTGATTCTTACTCTTTACAAAAAAAAGACTTCAAATTCCTTATAGGATTTAGAGAAAGACATCAAGGCGAGAGGTCTCTGTTGGGCTAATGGCTGAATTGATTGCGATGAAATACGTTACAGGCTCAAAGCATAATGCCTTGTAAATATTGAGCTGTTCTTTTAATATGTCAAGTGAGATTTACCATTTTCAGGTGTGCACCGCCTCCTGGAGCACGACCCGATAAAATCGCATCGGTAATTTTTTTCTCATTTTCAATAACGGTAAAGAACAGTTGGAGTGTCAAAAACACGGAAAAGAAGGTTCACTGAACTGTAACTGAGGGGGAAAAAGGCTTTTATTCATAATAATGAGCTAATGTAGAAATTTCCCACAGCTATGAACAAACTGGAGAAAACTGTTTCTGCTTCCTACAAAAGGAAAAATAGTTCAATCTTTTAAGTCCTACTAGAAATTCCACGCCACGGCACAAATTATGAGTAAAATCACTGGCAAACTTTCCAAAACCCTCATATGACAATGGAAACGTTGTCAAGCGCCGGCAGCTTGTATCTGTTACACTTATCATCACACACACCACATATGAGACGCTCAGTAATTCCAAAGTGGGCATTGCGTATTTCAACCACTTGATTCCTGTCAGTTGGGCTTCCCGGGTCGTAATTATAGGCTTTTTGAAATGTTGACATTCAACGCTGTCCTTCAATCACTACAATCAGCGCAAGCTCCTAAAGGCCAAGCCACAATTGACTGGACTCTACGTCATCAATTCAAGCATTGTTAAAGTGTCTCCAGTGGAAGAAGCTGGACACTCAAAATTTCTGACCTTTAACTGCAGTGCTCCTGTCACGGAAGTCAGAATAGCATTTCAGACGTTAAAACCCAGGGGGACAAACTGTCGTTCCTAACACTTCCGTCAAGTTTGAGCCAGCGGTTTGATAAGCAGTAATACTTTGACCAGCGGTGGGAACATGACCCGAGATGGTGGTGTTAGATGAATATATGCTAAAGACAGAACCACCTCCGAGTGCTAGAGAAAAAAAACGATCAAGCTTAATGTCTGCACAACTAAAATGATAGAGTAAAGCTGACAGAGACTAAACAAATGCTGAAGGCAAAAAAAAATCCTCTGACTTTAGCCTTTTTGAAAAAACATTTCTTAGTGGGTTTTTAAAGACATAATGTTATATCAGCGCACAATACTTTAAATCTCTTTGAACTACATTTGGCTGCTGGCAAGAAAGCCTCCCAAAGGCTTCTTTGCCAGCAGCAAAAAAAAAAGGGAAAAAAAGAAGAAGAGATGAATGGACTTAAACTCTCAAGGAGTTCAACTGTGTGAAGAGAAACTCACCTGACAGTATCAGAGAACCTGACTGCACAGGCTTTGTGCCCTTCCTGTCAATTTACAGCAGTCATTAAGCTCCTAATAACACGGGAGGACCTGAGCGCTGCCGTGTCTGGGACCGGAATGCTTTTATCAGGACTCAGACAGGCGGCGGGCTCAAAAATAAATCCAGTAATAGAAATGTAAAGGTGCATGTTGGGGCATGAGGACAAAGTAACACACTCGAGTGCATGCCAGTGTGTGTCCGCACTCACTATGCTGGTGCCCAGCTCCTCGTCCGTGATGTCCAGAGAGTCTCTGTGTCTGTTGAACCTCCAGGCCGTGCCGTCTTCGCACGTCGCCTCCCAGCATTTCAGGTGCGACACCTGCCGGGTCTGAGAGACACACGGCACTCTTAATGCCACTCGCTCCATCTCTGCCTCTCTCACACATCCTCACGGTAACATGGTTTTGTGTTTACCAGCGTCTTGTGGGTGGAGTAGAGAACCTGCAGGATTTGGTCCACGATGGAGTTGGTGAGATAGGAAACCACGGACAGCTTAACTTCTCTGGAGAAGATCGGGTTATGGGAAAAGAGAGGAGGGGGTGGGGGACGAGCGGGAAGAGCAAAATGAGCTTAGCAAAAACGGGCGCAAATCGATACCCTTCTTATCTAATTCAGACTTATTGTTGCTGTTTGGGCTCACTCCAAAGCTCTGTGAATGTCCTGTGCCGCTCGTTCCATGAGGGCCGTGCGGATGGCGGAGCGAGGGATGGACACCCGCTCGGAGACGGACGAGAGGGAGGGACTTAACCTCTCGGCTGCAGAAGAAGATAAAGGGCAGAGCTCGCGACAGAGAGACACCATTGAGTCGACGATCACCTGGAAAAGGCGGAAGTTATCAGTGACTCCGTCACCAGGCGCGGATTGGCGCTGCTGCTAGAGCGGGGTGGGGGGTGGGGGGGGGGGGGCTGGGTGTACCTGCAACTCCTTGTCGGCAGCTTTGGCCAGTTCGCCCGCCAGAGAGTCCAGCTTCTGCCGCACCGGCCCGTCCACCGACAGCACGTGGGCCAGTTCGCACAGCGACGGGTACAGCTTGGCACACACCAGAGACCATTTGTCATTCAAATTTAAGGCACCGAAGGCCATGTTCGCGGCTAACGTTAAACGTCACTCACAGCCCGGGAGTTTCTGGCCTCCTTCAGCACTTGCTTCGCCGCTTGAATCTCCTCCATTTCTCCAACGCCCCTCAGCAAGCACACCTGCTGCTGGACGCGCACACAGAGGCGCTCCATCACCTTGGAAACAAGCAGGCGGCCGAGCGTTATGGGGGAACAAAAACGCTCAGATACAAAGAAAAACATGCACGAGGATGAGCTCTACCTGTTCGGCCGTGCTGGTCACCAGGCCCTGGTGCAGGCGTAAAGCCTGTCTCTGGGAGAAGCGCTGGGTCTGGTTGTTCCTCACCAGAGCACGCTGGATCTAAGAGCATTCAGAGAGGGGGAGCTCATTTATTTTATTTCATGCACTGCTTGGGCTAAGATGATGGATCTTCCTTTCCATCTCTTAAAAAACCTATTATTACATATTCTGTTACAATATATTAGATGTAAGTTGTTTAATTAATTAGAAGGAAGTAAAACTAAAGTAAAACACAAAAAAAATTAATTATTTTGGCGCAAAAACTTTCAAAATGGAATGTGTCTAAATAGAAGTAAATGTATTAGTTAGAAAACTGCTAAAACCAAAAATTTGTATCTTACACAACTTGAAAGCCAATTTTTTTAGATTTTGCTCTCAGTCTCAGTGTTTTCTTATGAAAAAGTGAATAAATGATGGTAAAGTTAGCATATTTAATAGTGCTAAGAAGCTTTAAATGGCAGGTGCTTGTACCTGGTGTATTCAACATGTAAGCTTCTTTAAGCTGTCTTTAATTCATTCTAAGACACTTTGAGCTTAAGAAAAGGATTTGCTTTTGTTGAACTAAACAATTTTGCCAGTGTGGAACTGTTCGGATTTATTTCCATCACCGGGATATTCATGTGGAGAAAAAAAAAGGTCCCTTAAAGTCAGGATCTGTGACATTTGACTAAGAGCTCAGAGATAAATGTCTCATTCACTCTCACGTATGCAGCCAGAGACTTAATTTAATCTGTGAATGGTGAATTTTTCAGTAAATCTCCATGACAGACCTATTAACCCTGATGCCAACCTTTGTCAGAGCTTGTTCTGTCTTCTCTGGGGCGCTGCGGTATGCTTGGCTGATGTCACTTAGGGGCAGAGGCATGTACTGCAAGGTGAAATTACTATGAGAAGACAGAGCAGAAGACGAGGGAAAGGTGGAATTATTATAAGAGATGGTAAAGGAGTAAAAAAGAAAAAAAATCAAAGTGGGCTACAGATTCCTGGGTAAGTAAAGGCTGAACACCTGCCACAGCAGAGAGCATATTCTAAAAATATTCCCCAGCTATCCAACTAATGAGTAACACTTTGATCTCAGCAACCATGTCATCCTTACCCTTAAGCGCAGTCTGGACCATTTCAGATAGCAAAAAAAGGACACAATCTGCTCTACGCACAATCTACCTTTAAATGAGGTTTGTAAAAAGAAAGGACCCAGTTTCTCATTAATCCCACAGATCACTGAACATGTCCACTATTTAACACACAGCAACACACATCAATACGAAAACACGCCGTGTTAAAGGGCTCTTACTGTTCAAGGGCCCGGGCCACATCGAGAAACCCTGATGCAGAGGTGTTGTTGCGATCCCATGTCACACTCCTGCGGGGAAAAGGTTGTGAGCCGCTCAAAATACTGATCTCCACCGCACACACAGCCTCCTCCGCATTAAGTGTGCTTCAACCTGAGCGTGGTGTTGATCTGCAGGGCTTTGCTGAGCATCTTGGCCCCGATGTCGTCCATGTTGTTCCCGCTCAGGTCTACCTTTCTCAGGCAGGTGTTGCTGCCCAGGGCGTTGACCAGCACCGTGCCCCGGGAGCGCAGGCGCGAGTCGGACAGGGACAGGGTCTGCAGGGCCTGGCGAGGCAGGAGAAACAAACCAATGAAAAAAATTGGGAGAGATTGTGCGTGTGTGCGAAAACGGCAGATGGAGAGGCTTAGATGATAAAGTGCAGTGGTGGAATTTACTGCACAGTGATGTGCCAACATGACTTAACATGCCACGTGCTTCAATTATTTACAATGTATGCGAGTGGTGATGTGGAAACTGTTCCTGCTCAGAAATAATTCATCGGAACGACACATCTGAAGTGAAACATACTGAAAAAATTATGCTTTTTCAAATTCGGATCGCTGTTTTAACTTGATGGTGAAATAATATGATTTTGCTTTTGCCAAACTTGTTTTTCAATAATGAATGAATAACTGACCTAAACCAAATCACACAAAGTTACATGACATCAGTGGGGCCTTTTCCAGTGTTACCACTCACACATTCCTCTTCCTGTATGAGTTGAACAAGCTTCTGCAAGACTTCATCCAGGACCCTGTGGACACAAACCGTGAGGACAAACCACAGTGGAGTGGTTGGATAAGCAGGAAAGAGTGCTTGCAAGCTGTTTACAGTAAACAAGTAAAATCACTGGATGTGGCACATGCAGAACATGCCAGCTTAAGTCCATGAGCCCTCACACACACACTACACCCATGATTCACTACAGTTCAGCATGACATGGACCACTGGCAGCACCTGTTTTTGATGTTGAAGTTTTTGCCCAGATGAAGGTGTTTTAGTGAGGGGTGCCTGGAGATGGCCGGCAGCACTGTGAGCAAGTCCTCATCGAGACCTGTCAAAACAGATGCACATATGGGACTCCATGAGAATCTCACTTAATCTTCTCCAACCACAGCACAAACAGTCAAGGTCACGGTGGGATGTGTTGCGGTGTGTGTTGCGGTGTGTGTCCCGGTACCGTTATCGGTGATGTCCAGAGTGGCAATGGAGGAGACTCTGGGGAAGAGCTCCTGGATTACAGCACCTCCTGCAGACCTGAGCTGCAGAGAGAAAGAGGGGTAAACCAACAAATGCACAGGCATGAATTAGAGTGGCTTTTAGCCTCGGCCTTAGGGCCTTCTATTCCTCTGCAGTGGGGCGAATTTATGGATGCCTTTTTATGCCACTGCAGACTGCCTGAATTGTGAACTTTGCTCTGTGTGGGAAATGTCCTCAGCAGCAGAACATGTTATGCTACACTGTTAGCTCAGTATTATACACCCTTCTGGCCATTGGAAGACTGATTTTAGATCCAAAGCTAGGGTTTCAAATTAAAATCTGATTAATAAATAAACCGTTTGTCATATTATGTCAGCTTTATTTTTTATATTTTTCTTTTAGGACACAGAACGGCTCAAAATGATGCATACAACACAAAAACTAACAATTATTCTGATGGATTGTTTCTGACTCAGCTCCTCCTGCCACTCGCTACAGGACCAGCTTGTGCCCCTCCTGCAAAGAAACACTAAAGCTGCTCCTCTGATAATATAACTCTTAAGCTCTGCCCTGTACTGACTTTGGGATCCTCGGTAGATTGTGTTTATGAGTTCTTACCTCACAGCTGCTGATGTCCAGATGAAGATCATTGATATGAGGATTGGAGGTTAACCCCATCAAAAGAGCCCTGTGGACACAGGAGAAATATGGGCAGGTAATAAAGGCGGAAAGGAACATATCCCTGTGTTTCATCACTGCTTTCACTGCCAAAGAGCTGAATAAAAAAAGAGAGCACAGTTCGCCTGAAAAATCAAATGTGACATAGCAGATACCTCAGAACATCAGGGGGTAGCTTCATAGAGGCCAGGCTGACATGAGTGAGGCTGAAGGCCGAGCTGAAAAACTGACGGAACAACGGCAACGTATCCTTCACTTTCCTGTTTCATTTAAGAAAAAGAAAAAAAAAGATCAAAGAGGGATAGACATGAGTGAACCAGCAAGGTGAAATGTGATAGGCGTGACACCGGGAGGGAAGACGGGCTGCACCCCGTCAACACATAGAAGATGGAGTCACGCTGTTTTCATGCAAGGAAAATATGAATGAGGGAGTCAGCGTACTGACACAGAATGAGGAATGCAGTTTTTGACGTAAGAGAGGGGGGCAAGCGGGGTCGGATGATAGATAGCTCCACTTAAATATTCATGAATCTTATCAATGCAGACAGCATCAAGAGCGCTTTGAGTATAAACAGCAGACGTGCCCACAGAGAGCAAGCACAACGTTCCAGTGATTCCCTCTAAGATCATTTTTGATGTCCTATTAAGCAGAAGATGAATAAAATGATGAAATTGTAATGAAGGCATAACTAAGATGCACAGATAGACAAGACAAGGGCTTTATGATGAATCGTATCTTCCGATTTCAGATCTAGAGCTGTCATTATTGCTTATGTAATTCTGGGGACGCGACTAACCTGTGAGAGAAGGTATTTTTGGAAAGATTCAGAAAGGAAAGATCAGCACAACACCCTCTCAGAAGAGCCCCAAATAGCTGCATCGGACAAAGGGTGGAAACAGTTAACCCTTGCTGAGACACGCACAGAGAGAAATGTATTTTCCTTTTCAGAAAACACATCAATGTTTGATGGAAAGCAGCCATTAATACTAACAGAATCGACAGAGCAGTCCGTGCCTGACAGATCCAAGTGGACCAGGCAGTTTGGCTGAGACAGAAAGAGATACAAGTTCTGCAAACAAAAAGCCAGAGGAACAGAAGCATCACATTAGGCTGGAGACGAGGCATCAAAATGGAACAAAGTGGGATTTGCGGTCTCCAGATGGATCGTGCTGTCTGACCGAAGCATCCTCCCCAGAGAGGACGCCGGGGTTCTTGCTCAGGTCCAGGTGCAGGAGGGAGCTGGAGTATTCGTCGCTGGAGCACAAAGCCTGAGAGAGCGACACCACGCCTGTGCAGAAGACAGAGACACATGCAGGACAGGGGTGCAGATGGGAAAGAGAGAAATAATGCGACCAGAAAGAGGAATACATACTAAGAGACCGGGCATACTCTCAAACAATTTTGTCTTCGTAATGGACCTTGGAGCTGCAGGTATCGGTGGTGTTCTGGGAGGCAGTGCAGTTTAATGTAATATTTACATTCTCCTCTGGGCACTAAAGTAAGATGAGACAGTAACCAGGCTCACAGCATGCAAGGCAACGCCAGACATCATGAGCCAATGCAAAATATGAAACATCTCTCTCAGAAGGGGGAATTATCTGCAAATCTAGACGTATTAAGTCCCCTAAATCCACAGCGTGAACTAATCAGAGCTGAGAGACCTACCAGTGAATCAGCTCATTTTTTGGCTGGTCTTTGGCTAGATCATGCAGACTGTGCTCACACTCAGCATGTCTCAACGGATGGAGGTAAAGCAAGGAGTACAAACCCTTTGAAGTGAGGGATGTCTTGGACAGGTTGAGGAGGCGAAGTCCTTTGTTGAGGCGGCACACCTGCTGGATTAAGTTGGACACACCTGCAGGTTGCAAAGATAAAAAAACTAAATATATCAAATATCTAAAAAAAAGCTTTGCCTTGTCCCAAACAACAAATGTACCTACCTCTTCGAAGACATGAGAAGCATTCAATAATTCTTTCTATATCATATGAGATACTTCCTACATTCACTTTGACTCAAATAATTTTTTTTTTTAACTCCTTTGAAAAACTTGAAAAACCTCTAACAACAAAAAAAAAAAGCTCTTTAAGTCATTCATCATTTAACCTTCATCAGTTATAATAAAAAAAGCAATTTGACAAACAAAGACAGAAGTGTCTGTTGATACCTTGGTTGTCCAGTGAGTTGTGGGCCAAGTTGAGAGAGTGAATGACCGAGGCTGGGTTCTCTGAAAGAGCTGCTGACATCTTCTGTGGAAAATCTCTGTACATACAAAGGCAGATAATGCAAGGCTACATTTGAGTAACTATTCGCTATTTGTTCCGTTTATTCACTCTCTACATCCATGATTAAATGTATTGAAGAAACCTTTACTGCTCAAGATGAAATCTCTGAGTTTCCTCTTTTGCCTGTGACACAAATATACCCAACTAACAAGAACGGGCAACACATTTTTATTAACATTTTCTTTGTTGCATTACTGCCCTTTGCTAAGGGCCTGTTATCCACTTCAATGTCCTGAATTTAAAGTTGAATTTTAACATTAAATTGTCATATTTTCTTTTTTTCAAATGTTTTTTTTGTGTTGTTACCTGAACATGGGGCCCCCCACACCTCAACTTTATACCACAAACCTTCTACTAAAAGCTGGAATAGAGCAGACAGAGTCACGGCAGAGTTCATTCTAATTAAAACTCACGATTTTAAGCCAGCGTTTTCCAGGGTAATCTCCTCCAGGCTTGAGGACTTGCTGATTGTGTGCAGGACCTGCTCAGTGACCTCTGACCCCTGTTACAGAAAACAGGACACGTGTAAAAACAAACCTCTCCTGACGTTTGGAGGCTTAAAGCCATTCAGTGATTCATTGTAAACAGAGCACAGTGTAACAGGGACATTTTCTACTCACGATGCGAAGATCTTTGCAGTAGAGCTTGGTGAACCAGGTGTTGTAGGCCATTGATGCAACAATCACTGCCAAATCCCTTAAAAAGAGGAGACGTAATTAAATAGGACATTTAGTAAAGGAAGGTGTTTAACATTTCCTTGTCCCTCACCTGCTCTCTAGGTGGCTGAAGTCCAATAGGTTAAACTCTCGGTTTTCCTGGGAGTGGTAGATGGTGTCCACATCCTAAGACCAACAGAACCCATGAGCCTGTTCCCTGTTTTCTGTGTATGGCCACGGTGCCGTACAGAATGGAACGCTAAAAGCCCTCCCCGTGGCACAGGCACAGTCCCACAGCTCTTACCCACTGCACTTCCTCCTTGCAGCTGATGCCATTATAGTCACAGAGAGCGGCGTAGGTCTCTGAGAAGCCTCCTGAGAGACGCAGGCGGGAGAAAGAAAGGACAAAAGAAAAAAGGGGAGCGCTAGATGTTAGCAGCTGCTGCCACACACTACAGAAAACGGAGAGAAAAGTGAGGAAAATGCACACATGACTGCTCCAGAGAACATCTGGGAGACCATTTGTTATGTATGCATGCCAACTTCCTCTTGAGACTCCAAAGCGTACATATGCACATATCACTGTTTTTTTTAACATATGCCTGTGTGCAAATTCCCATATTTCATGATAACATCTCTTTACCACAGGCCCTCTGTGTTTCCACTGAAGTCTCTGAGCTCGGTGAATACTTCCTGCTGCCCTCTGAAAGGTCACTGTCTGAGTGACAGATAGATGGGCTGCCAACATAAAGGAAACACAGATCCTGTAAGCAATCGTCTGTCTTTTGATGAACGAGCCAATAAAGGTCAGCCTTCTTTTAAACTCTCCGTTTATCCCACACTTCACAGACATTGAAAATGTATTCAGATTTCAACCCGGCGAGACGGTGACACTTACGCAAAAACCGAGTTGTTGAATATGCGGGAGAGGGTGAAATTAATGTGGTTGACCACATGGTTGAGGTGGTCACGTGACTCGAACCTCAGGGAGAAGCTGGATTTGTCAGTGTCGATGATAACCTGCACAAAAGATATAAGAGATGGCATGGGAGGAAAAAAAAAAACGGTCAGGGAGGGAAGTGGTCTAGTCCCATTAAGGTAAGTAGGAAATAGTCTAGTCCCATTAAGAAGCAGGGCTGTAAATATACCATCATCCAGGCCTGGAAGCCGATAACTCGTTCAGATCTGTAGTTTTGATTTGCTTCTTTTTCCCCTGCAGCCCCTTAGACATTCATAATCTCTAGCCTCCTACATTAAAAAGTTTTCATGCTCTACTCTCCGCTATGTATGTCTTTACATAAGCAGAGCTTTTTTTTAACATTATTTCTTACATTTTGCAAGAGAAATTTAAAAAAGAAAACTTTCAACACACTTCACACGGTGCAAAGCCCTGCAGAACTTCTTTACAAACAGCTGCTTGGATGTTGTACCAGCTCTTGAGCCGCGCCTAAAATCAAGGCGCAAGGACTCAAAGCAGGGGGTCGAGGAATGGGTAGAATATTAACTAATAAATGACGAACATCCTGTCTAGCAGTTTTCATTATTATTGCAAGAAAATGCTCGAGTAAAAAAGTGCGGAGCAGGTAAAAGTGAAAAGTTCCTATGCACAACAGAAAAAAATTCCCCTCGAAGCCCTGGCTTTACTCTCTTTTGCCCAGCCTTGGAGGAATAAATGATGTAATAGCTCCATTACGCAACCACACAACTGTTACAGGGAGACGTGCATGCAGATGCAACCACTGCGAGAAAATTCACCTGGTGTTCAGGGTGAGAATTCAAAGCTCGGATCTCCAAGAAATTAAATGTGGTTTCCACCTGTTGTAAAAGTCAAAGACAAAGTTGAAAAGGAAAGTGATTTCTACAGGCACTGGGAAAAAAGAAAAGCCTCTCACTGTAATGCATAATCTGTACCTTAGCTGGAATCTTTGGAGCCAGGAAATATATTCTCCATGTTGAAAGGACCTTAAAAAAAAAGAAAGGGAGATTTTGAAAGTGTACAGTGACACTCCCTATGAGACAAAATAGATGCCAGAGTTTCCATGGTAATGACAGGAAATACTCCTGTATTGATCACGCTAAAAGCCTTCTATATGAGAACCACAATGTCTAACATTAGCAGATTAATATGTTGCGATATAGGCCGAGCAGCAGGGACATCTTACAGAGTTTTAATCACAATCCTACTAATATGATAAGCCCCAGGGCTTTGATATGAAAACCGAAATGATTAACTGTGAGATAACTGAGATATTTTTTATATATACTGTATATATATAAATTTGGGCATGCTGGGTCAAAACGACCACATTTTACATCATGTTCCCTAATTCAGCAAACTAAGGTTTTTAAGCTGCCTGGGGTGAATTTTAGATCGATGCAAAGTTGAGGGGGGTTTGGACAAACCCAGAATCCAATGAAGAGTCCCAGTCTGAGGGAGCGATTGCAGCAGTTCTGTGCTCGCATCTGTTTACTTTCAGGCATTGAAACCTCGAAGTAAGGCAGCTCCTGTGTCAATCTGATTCTGCCCCCGATACGTCTTAGCAAGCAGCTATTTCTCTTTGGGTAAACACACCCTGAAAACAGTTCCACGCCCTCTATCAAGGCGAACAACAAAGGGTAGTGATTCTTTGGCATTTTGCTGCTCTTCAGCCACCCCTGAGTACTGCCCTCTGCTCTTTCTCTTCTCCTCTTCTGCTCCGTCGCTCCCAATCATTTACTCCATTCTCTCACATGGCCCTGCTAAAACACCCCCGAGGACAAAGCTTCTCCACCATGTGTCTCTTCCCAATGAATAGCAGTAATTAGATTACTGTTCTCCTGCTCTATTCTTTTTTTTTTTTTTAAAGAGAGGAGCTCGGCAGAGGTCTGTGTGAAGTGCACACTGACACTCACTATGGAAAATAGGCATTTGAGATGAAGAGTAGATGGGCAAGGAGGACCTGTGAATCACTTCAAAGACTATCTGAATGAGTTGATTAGAGACACCAGATTGTATCACATTACCGTGATGAGTCTGGGCTGAGGCTGCTCGTTAAGAGGCCTGCTAGCAGTAAACAGAAGTAAATCATGCTGATGCGGCACGGGGAAAAGACGCTTATTCAAGTATTTGAGAGAAAAAGAGGCCGTTCACACATCGCGCGTATCGTGGCTCACAGTTACGCTGAATAAGTTTTGTTTTGACAGTCCAGATGAAGCCTCCATAAAAGAAATGGAGACGAACCATGTCATGCGTAACCATGAGAACCGTGGTGACAGACGATAGCCACGGATCGCCACCCAAAAAAAATAAGCTCGGCTCATCAGACGACTCGATTCCAGCCCCCTTGTTGAAATCCAAACACAAAACCCTGACACCCCGTAGCTTATCTGTCCCCAGCCAAATGCTGACCCCTAAGCTTTGATCAAACTCCCCATCTTTTGCTGTCTTCTGCCTGCGCACTGCAGGGGCAAGAAACCCAACGCTATCCGGCTCAGCCTCTCCGAGGAAACGGTCAGTGAAAAAAAGGGAACTGAAATGGGATTACTGGGGTGACGTTATTTTAGCAGATAGAGATTTCAAAGGGTCTCAACATCAAAGGCGACGCATGCAGAACTTCTCCTGACTGTCCGTCCTCACCGCACGCCAGGACAACGACTTGCTGTCTGAGGGATTGTTGGAAGAAAGCAACAGGAGTCCATAATCTATTAAACAATGCAAAAAACTGCCCAGATTTCACTTTTGTTGCTTTAGGTGCTGTTTGTGCAGACGTGAAATGGAGTGGATGTGGATGTTACCCCCGTGGATGAGCCCCAGCATGCGTTTAGCTAACATTGGAACTCGTCCAGGGTCCAGTTCAAGTTCCAGTCCACAGTGTGAGGACTGACTGCCCCAGATTTGACTCAGATAGCTGGCGGAGCTTTGCTAACTCGGAGATTTCATCTCTGTTCCATATTTTCTGATGAAAGAACCCAAGAATCAAAGGCTGTTCAGCCCCCCCCCACCACAACCCCCGACTGCTTCAACTGTGTGGCTCGTAAACACAGAGGAATCCACAGGCGCCCCCATAAATATAGTCTATCCAATATTCACCTTGCGAGGCTGCCAGCCGGAGTCAAACACAACGGGCAACATTCGTTACAGTTGGCAAGGACCATAGAGGACAGACGTTAAATTGTGAGGAGCATCTTCTTCTGTGGATATCTGCACTGTGATCCAATGGAAGTCAAGATCAAAGACACAGAACATGCATGATGCATGCGGTGGACCGGCTATGTCGCGGGATTGTGGTGCTCGTCATCAGAAACTCAGAGTTAAAAGAAAGACCTATTCAGAAAGCACAGCCATCGAGGATGAGGCAGAAAGAAGCGGCTTACCAGAATTCTGTCCTCCGTTTTGCCATTTTTGGTGTCGAGCTTGATGCTACAAACAAATTTTATGGATGATTTATCGATGATCTTCTTGATGCTTTCTGTGGACGAAAGCAAAACATAAACAAAGAAATGATTAGAATAATACTTAGATCTGTTCTCCTAACAAGGAAAAAAAGACCACAGCATTTCTCCAAATTTAGTTTTTCATATCAAAACAGAACAAAGTCCAGGCCTCTTTTTTTTTTGTTACAGTACATTGCTGGCTGATAATAACACAGTGGTCCAGTCTGTCTAAATTGTAGACAGCATCCTAAAACAATGACATAACCAGCTTTCATTCAGCTGAAGCGGGCAAAAAGCATCCAGGTAAAAAAACCCACAATAAATAAAAGCACTTGGACTTTATTCTGACTGCAATTCAAACCCTCTTAGCTGCATCATTTATGCAGGTAAAAGACAAACAGGGCTCCGGCTTGTGCCCCCCCAAACATAAATCTGCTCAGTGGGAAAGAACCTGAATACCACGGATAGGTTGCTGACTGACTGAGGAACATAACTCCTCCACGATTAAAACCCCCCCTATCTGGGACACTGATGATATTTCAGTTTGATTCAGCGTCATTTTTCTTGTGCACTGGACCAACGTGACACATCTGAGCATCTCTGTCCGTGATTCATACGAGAGATGCTCCCGTCAAACGGCATCGCTGTCGGTGTTGTGACCCCTGACTTGTGGGGCTCACAATCCGCCCACTGTACCGGAGGATGAGTCTCACTCACTGGGGAGGGAGGGGGAGTGCAAGCGATCCCATAAACATTAAGTCGCTGGCAGGAAATACATGATTCAGCGTCTCCATTTCTGTGGCCGCTGAGCATCCCGGACTGATGAGTTTACGGGGAGATCGATACCGCGGCTGGGGGCGCGGGGATTGGGCCCCGGTGCAATAAGTCTGTGGGAACCAGGGTCAAGTATTGTTTGCTCTTCAGTCGATCGCTTTAGTGCTCTGCTCCGAAACCAAGTTCAGGGAGGAAAATGTTTTACGTCTGTCTGCAGATTCACAACCGTCTCAAATTGAGCTAAAGTCAGCATGAATGAAAAATGGACATCCTCCCCTTTTTTTTAATTTTTTACATTGAACATCATTAGAGCGATGCTCACGGGTGCGTGAAATATGTTCATCTTGGGAATCTTGAGATACATTTTGTCACTTTCTCCATATGGGGTGCTAGAACACATCACTGCACACGGTTCGGGAAATCTGTCTGAGGCAGACAGTCGAATCACTGTAAGGACAACATCACAAATCCATCTGCAGCCACAGAAAAAAAGGTGAGTTAAGCCTCTTGCAGGTGACCTTGTGCAGGCCCTCGGGCCACCAGGTGCTGCCCTGTACTGAAGGTGAGCTCTGGGGGGTGGGGGGGGGGGGGGGCAGAGGCTGTGAGGGGAGGCAGGAATTCCACTGGATTAATCATCACCCCGCGCCTAATAGAGCCATTAGGAGTAATTAACGCAGCAGCAGAGCCCCTGCCACTTCTGAGCATGTGTGCAGTCGGTGTGCTCGTGCGTGTGAGAGCGCGCGCGCGCGCGCGGGGACGACCGTAATACAACCACGGAGCTGCGACTTTGACGCGTGTAAGCTGTTGCTGTTAGAGGGAAAGAAGAGGGAGGGAGGGAGGGAGGGGGGGGGTGGGGGGGGGGTTATTTGTGCTCCCGTTGGTCATCGTCGACGCTGATTTAGCTCGTGCAATTTCTGTTGGCAAGATCTAGTGAACATCTGTCTCATCAGTTCTAGCGCTCAGCACTTTGGCACGCTCGCCATCACAACAACGCTCGGGCTAGTTGGGATGCAGGGCTAGGGGGGGGGGGGGAAGAAAAAAGAAAACAGGTCAATTGCAAAGGAGGAGAAGGTTAGAGAAGAAAGTCACAATGGGATTGGGGAGTGTCGGTCTCAGACCCACGAGTAGGCTTCACATCCCCGATTCCACAACGCCCCTTTTTCTCTCTGGCCTACGGCTGGGTTAAAAAAACAAAACATTTATCATTGCTAGATCTTCCCCTGTGGGGCTGGCATGAGGCTGGGTAGGGTTGGTTTATTTCTCTGCCCTGTCAATGATTCATCTGCACATTTAACTAATTCACGTGCGCCGAGGATGAGAGAGACGCCCCGGAAAGCTTCGGGGCAAAAACATGAAGGTGCAGCTCAAACCAAGCATCCAATGCGTATGTTCAATTGCAGCCCCCGAAAGACCGCCGGGAGGAAAAAAAAAAAAAAACCCGCCTCGAACCCGACCGTATACGCGCGCCGGAAGAGGCGAAGGCGAGGTTAATACGCGGAGCAATCCGGCCATGCCGTACCCACCTGTCATCTCCCTGCTCACACTGATGAAACCAGTGGCCGTGATCTCTTTAGAAGCCATGTCTGTTTCTCCGTCCTATACCGCCACCCCTCCTCCTTTTTCCTCTCCTCCACCTCCTCCTCCCTGCCGGATCTCTCTCTCTCAGCAGCGGACGGAGCGCATAGTCTCTCTACCCAGGCATTCCAGCAGAGCATCCGAGTGGCCGAAGCGGTTCCTGGAAGAGGCTCTGTGCAGGCTGGGGGGCTGGAGGTGGGATGGGATGGGATGGGAGGCAGAGGGAGGAATAATGATGCTGGGGATAAGGGGGCGGGGACCACTTAGGCGTAATCAGGCTGCTGTAGTGAGGGTACCTGTGAGGGCGCAGAAGTTATAAAACAAATGCAGAGGACCCATAAACTGCACTGATCCTACATCACCGGAGAAATATTTATGGCTTGTAAATAAATAAAAAAACAAACAAACGACTCTCCCTCATAAAAGACGGAGAGAGGAAAGTGCAGTGCAGTGGGAGGAGCAAATCTATGGGGAGGATAAAGCTGAATTGAAAAGAAAAGGTAATGCCTATGTCCAAAGATCAAACCAGAATAAAACAAGTCATGGAACTAAGGATTCCCCTGAATTATCTTTCGAAGTGCTGACTGTATTTTTCTACAATTAACAACAATTCACCTCAATCCAGAATGTGACAATAACCAGCTAAAAAAACAAAACCCATTTACTAAAACAAGCCTCAAGTCTGGCAGCCTTTGCGGACCAGACTTGTCTGGAGCCAGTGTCAGAGCTAAGCTGTCTATCCAGGTCCCAAGCTTTAACGTTCGTCTAGGTGAGTGATGTTCAAATTTAGAAGCCGGTGGTGTTCATTGTATCAAAATCAATACGAGGAGGTCAATGTATGCACATGGGACTCATGTGAATACGACATACTGTAGGTCACTTTCATGCTTTTCTTTTCAAACCAGTCCATGACAGTGATGAATAGAGAGCCTCCACATATCCACAATAGCTATTTGACATTTGGCTGGGATTAGATCATGCATCAAAAGTTATACGATCACAATGCAAAAACAGCTCTTCATCTTCATTTCAGAGCACTTGTAAATCAGTGGATGGTCACCTAACAGTGCTTACACCACGCTATCACATGTATCATATTTGATACATATGGTGTTTGAAATCTTATGCGTCCGACACTTTTCGCATCAGTTAAAAAGTAAAAACTTTTCTGAAAAACCCTGCTGTACACAATCAGATATACTTGACAACAGCTGGCAGAACATTCATTTTGACTTATCGCTTGGTGATAAATTATAGATATTCAAGAATGATTTCTGTTTTTCATGTTTTGGTAAAGTAACAAATAAAGACTTCAGACTAAAAAACACAATTCTCTCCCTATTTTATCTTGGAACAGGCTTTAAAGGGTTAAGACAATCCCAAAAATTTCCAAGTATTGTTCTATGATGGTGGATAAGCCACCAGGCGCCACAATAATCCCTGTCTATCTTCAAGAAACTCCTTAAGACCCAGTTCTTCAGGGAGCATCTCCTACCCCCAAACTATACATATCCTATACTTCCCTCTGTCTCCACACGGTCACCACTGGTCATCAGTGATTTTCTTCTATGCAGCTTTGTGTTAGGTTGATGCTAACTGTCGTGTTGTATCTGCATTGTAAGTCTGCTGAATGCATAAACACAAACACAAAACTCAGTACAAGAACTGAGATCACAATAAAGCATATGTAAGCAATTGATGGGAACAGATAAAAATAGAGGTCCTCCCCATGCTGTCAAACAGGTTTATTTGAAGATTATTGTTGGTTTTTCGCCAAATGAAGCTTCATTAATCTAACCGTAACAATTCAAATGATTGACTTATTTTTCCATTTCAACTGGGTTAACCGTCTCAATCATAACCTTTTGTCCTCCCTATGATTATCTAATTAAGAAGATGTTCCGTGAATTACATGGTGATTGCTTCTTGTTTCTCCTCATTTGGTTCAGACACTGTGTTTGAAAGTTGTCGGGGCAGTGCCTCTGATAATGACAGAAACCATGGAGTGAGGAAGTTTTAAAAATGTTCAATTTATTTCATGATTTGATGAGCTGTATCTAATTGAAAAGAAACTGCAGATAAAGTGCTCATGTAATTGACCCTTGGGTGGAACTGTTGAGGCCCTTATCCAGTGCTCGCCCACTTTGATCTTCAAATTAGGCCCTCTTTTCTGAATCTCTTTCCACCTTTTAAACAAGGAGTTACAGTGTTTAAGGAGTTTATTAAAAACTCCTAAAACAAGTGAGAAAGTTGGTCCTGTACGAGCAGGTGAGGTTGAGATTGGATGGTGCTGTAATGAAGGTAATCATTACCTCCTCTGTACAGATTATACACCGATTTCAAGTATTTTATTTAGTTTGTGGTCGTTTTAGGCAGCTTCTTCTCTGCTGGTGCTGATGTTGACCTGTTCTACAAAATAACTTTAGTAAAGTGTTGACATTTTTTTTCCCCGAATTTGTTCAATGTGGTGAATAAACACAGAGTGGAACTGCCCATTTTCTCAGCCTCACGCCTACTGATTTTCTCAGCCGCTAAGGCCATTGATGACAGGTGCGTCACAAATTTGATGGAAAATGAGATAAGATGGTCACTCAGACACAAAGTCTGACAAGAATGAACAGATTAACAGAGAGGAGTGCGTGTCTTAAAGGAGCTCATATGCTAGCTTTGGGTTGTCAGCCCTAACATACAGCTGAGGCTGTTGAGAATGTAAGTTAGTGTTCATAAATCAAACTTGATGTGTTGACATTTTGACCCCCGCGGGGGGATGCCATATAAAAAGTGAAGGCATCCTTAGAGTTAATCACTTCATTCTGAGGAGGGTCAGGAAAATGTGATCGCATTTGTTTTGACATTTCAGCCAAAACAACAAATGTCAGCCTGCTGGAGGCGCTCGAGGAAAGGTCACCGGATCTTTAGGATTCATCCTTGAGGGTCCATAATCGCACGAAACTGTTCCTCGGTTTCTCCGGTCTTGTTATTTATGCCGTGGCACTTAATTGTTAGAGGCACTTCATAAAAAGCCCAAAGTTTACCCATTTACATGGTGGATCATCTCCCATTTCCTGAGACTTTCCAGTCACGTCCGAAGTGCTGGACTCTGCTGCCTGTGGGCAGACAAAGAGACTAGTTGTTCAACTAATTCAATCCAAAACTTTATCCATCTCGATTATAGTGGAGAAAAATAAATGCTCCCCAAGAGAGAATGAGCATCCCAGTCAGCAGGCTGTGGAAAGAAAATGAGGATGTGAACAGAGCGAACGAGAGATAAGAAAAAACAATCAACTCCCCGAACAACTAAGAAAACATGTAAATGCGGGGACGGACTGAATTATTTCCTTTGACATTTGCAGCATCTGTTTCAGGTCACACGGCCGTAACAGCAGACAAAATGTATAACTGCTGGGTGATAAATTGGCCGCGAGGTGGTCTGAAACTCTGCGTTCAGTCCCGCTGTCAAATGGCTCCGCTTGTTAGCTAATCCGCAGAGGAAGGAAATGTCTCCACCAAGATTATCATCTCAGTCTGTGGTTCGCTGTGACGGTGGCTCCTCCGTGCAGATATCGTTATTCTGCCACTCAGCCTCTAAAATGAAGCCGGCTTCACTAAACCGCACTGATCTCCTGAAACATCCACACATTTGAAAACAGGAAAAATATCCAAAACTAGTTTCTTTTTTTAAAGCTTACATCACTTTCAAAGACGCAGAGGACTGGCTGATGTAATTTTAGTCTTCGACAGAATGCCCTTAACCCTTGTCTCCTTACTGCTGGGTGAGTATTACAGGTAATGAATTATTGGCTGCTACCAACTTCCAGAAAAGTCCTCTGCTGGATAAACAGGGTTCTATTTTCAGGACAAAATTACTCTAATAGCGGACAAACGGTGTTTAAACATTTAAAAAGCCTCTGTATTCTGTTGTCATTGTTCTGATGCAGAGCTCAAGCTGGGCTCTCCTGGTCGTATCTGATGCTAGATATCTGTGGTGTTGTATTAAGGCCTTTAAGTTTTACCAGGCTGCTGAAAATGTGAAATTGAAATGATGCTCAACAGTCGGGACCTGAAAATCTAAATGTGGGTGATATGGGCAGTGCTGCCAAATGGTTATGAGCGGTGTTCTCTCTCTGACATTATGTTTGTTGTTCAGAAGCATATGATCATAGTAAAACTAAGCCACTGTAGAGCGTGGTTTCCTAGCAGGAAAACACAGCAAATATGTGTGCATTCCTTCTGCTCCCACGGGGAGGATGGCAGTCTAAACAGTCTCATTAAGGAATAGTGTGCCTTTGGGTGTGTGTGTGTGTATGTGTGTGAAGTAAAAAGAAAAAAAAAAGCAGCACAGATGGGCTTCAAAGTGACTTCTGGGCACAGTGAGAGTTTCACAATTCTGTTGAAAATATGTGCATTTAAGTTCCCTTTAATGTTGAACTTGATCATATAATCCCAAGAGCTACACCTAACTGTGAGTGGGTACATTGGGGATAGGGACAACGCAAGCTGCCCACCGTGCTCATGCTGCCAGTATGTGGAGCGAGCTGGCGTAGGTTAGGAACACGTTTGTGTAACATAACTTTTCTGTATTTCAGGTGTGACCGCTTTTATGCGCCACAGCGTGAAGCCTGAAGGTATGGGGCGCACTTAACCCGTAAACACAGCCGGCAGCGGCCTTCGACAGTAGCCTCTCGCTGCGGTCTGTAGGACGCTTTGGTTGGATATCCAACTCCTCCCACATCCAGGTCGGCCATGTTGATTAGGTCATATGAGTAGTCCTAACCCTTACCTTAACCCTAATCCTCACCCTAAACCTAACCCTAACCTAATTGTGAGAAAGACACATTTTTTGGTTAAACTTACTTATTGTACAAACATATTTAACATTCAGTATTTTAACATAAAATTATGTATAGAGTTTAATTCAGTGTTTGCAAGATTCATTTCACTATTTTTAGATTAATGTCTATATTACCATGAAGCAATTACGATTTTCTTGCCTGGGATCTTCCTATTGGTGACGTAATCAAAATGGCCGACTTGGATGTGGGCAGAGTTGGATATCCATCCTTGGCTTCCTACAGTCTGCAGTGAGATTTAAATGGCCTTCAACACGGAATTTCTGGCACAATCCTGAAAACAAACAGACAAACAAACAGCTTGGTGTACTTTCCCTGCTCCTGCAGAGCTTTCGCAGGCCGTGGTCTCCGTGTGGCCTCCGGGGTCAAAGGTCTACCTGGGCGAGTGCGTGGTTCTGCGATGCTGTCTGCGCTCCAACTCCACCTCTGCGTGGACCTACCGCTGGTACAGGGACGGACGGCCGGCCGCCGCCGCCGCCCCACTGCCCGGGCACCTGGTCTCCGGCGAGAACTACTCCATCCCGGTCGTTACCAGGGAGGCGGCGGGCAGCTACTGGTGCAGAGCGGAGCAGCGGGGGGGCAACGCCAGCGTCACTGCGGAGCCGGTAGTGCTCAGCGTGTCAGGTGAGCGGCGGCGGCCCGCATTTCCCGCGGTGTGGAATCGGGTTTCTCCCACAGCGCGCAGGAGCGTAGAGGACAAGAGGGAGGAGGGTGGAGCTAGATTTGCCGGGGTTGCACATCTGCAGCTGCTCCCAAAAGCAGCCAGGGGGTGTTGTAAACTCAGCCTGTGGTATTTAATGATTCAGCTCTGGCCCGACGGACGCCGTTTACTTTGCAGACTGGAGCAGATTTGCAGAAAACAGACGCCCGGCTACAGGACTCAGCTTCCTGCAGCCTGTCAGATGCTTCAAAATCCAACCGTGACACCCGTCTTCTTCCCCTGTCTTCTTCCCCTGTCCACCCTCAGCGCTGCCCCCTCCCTCCCTGACTCTGACCCCCAGCAGCAGGCTGTTCTTCCCGGGGGAGCGTTTCGCCCTGCAGTGCCCGGCGTCTCAGACCACGTCCACCGGCTGGAGGCTGAGGCACGCGTCCCCCCGCCGGCCGCGCAGGCCCGCGGCCGGTGACCCGCAGCTCTGCTCGGCACTGGGAGGGTCTGCCCTGAGCAGACCGGACGGCTGCGTCCTGACCGCTGCCGGTGAGACCAGCGGGTTGTACTGGTGCGAGGACGCCGGCGGCCGCAGCAATGCGGTCAGCATCTCAGTAAGCTGTGAGTCTTTGTCAGCCCTGAATAAGGCTGTGGCCACACGTGTGACGATCCTGTACGAAAACATGACAGCAAAGTGACCCGGGACTCTAAATGTCAGTCCACTTAAACCAACGTCGCAGGGAGAAGTTGATTTTTCTCGACTGTTGTTGATCCGCAGATGGCAAAATCCTCTTGAGGACTCCGGCCCTTCCCGTCCACGAGGGTGACGACGTGATCTTGTACTGTCAGCACAGGACCAACTATCGCAGCGAGGCAGTCTTTTTCAGAGGGGGAGAAGTAATCAGCACTCTGGCGACTTCCAGCTCAGACAGAGCGGCGAACATGACTATCGCGAATGTGACCAAGAAAGACGAAGGCTTCTACAAGTGTGCATTAAAGGACGGAGGGGTGGAGAGCCCCGAAAGCTGGTTGTCAGTGATAGCTGGTCGAGGTCAGCTGAGCTGAGTTGTGCTGCACGTGCAGATGATTTTGTATTTATATATAGCAGTCAATTTGAATCAGTGTCTGTTTGCATGTTTTCAAGGCGGCGGATCAACAACTGAAGCAGGGGCATCCAAAAGTGGTAAGATGATTGGTTTCTGTCATGGTCAATAACGGTTGAATTTGTCTACAAGACTAACTAAGATGATGGTCTTTTCAGTCTTCAGTAAATCAGCCTCTATCCAGTCATTAACACAGTCATGAAGGATATTTGATATATTGAGGATATTTGTCCTGTTGAGATCATTGTCCATTTTGTTTTGCCAGATGCTGATTTGAGGAACATGTCATCTTTATGTTATAGCAGTTTTTTAAATTTTTATCTTTGTATCAAAGTAATATCTGTTTGTCCTCTTTGTTAGGTCACTGGAAATGGATTGTTTTGTGCTGCTGTGCTGCTCTTCTCCTTATTCCTCTAACCCTTTGGCTTGTGAGGCGTAGTTGGTAAGACACAGCACCTCTCTCTCTCTCCGGCGGGCAGCATCTCTAACCTCTCTGTCTGTCTGTCTGTCTGTCACAAATCACACATTGTTGTTGTTTGTTAGAAGCTATCGCACAATTTCCACTCGGAGCAGCTGGCCGATCTCCAAAGGGGAGGTTCCAGCGGTGCCCCTCCCTGAGACCAAACAGGATGTGACTGAGGTGCAGTGGGATCTGTCCTGGATGGAGATGTCCAACCTGCTGGATAAGCAGCTGTACCCCAGCACTTAGAGGACCACTTTATCACTCAGCCAGCGACTCAAATATAAGAACCATCCAGCTTATTGCTTATTAAATGTCTGAAAGATGAAAGTATTTTTTCAACGTGAAATAAATATGAAGAAACACAGACTACTTATGGTTTACAAGTTACGACTTCACAGTTACTTCAGATTTCACAGGAACCTCACAGAGAGTGTAAACAAACTACGTTTTCTCACGTTTGTCATATTAAAATATGTGTTAATGTAATGTGATATTTCTCTCCAATTCTTCCTTCAACAAGATTTTATGGTGAACTCATCCCATAGCGCTTCAGAGACTTATTACCTTGACACATGCCATCTATGCCATAGCATTGTTTTTGGGACACAATTTTTATCCAGAGCCTTCAGACCAAAGAGAAGAAAAGAAAAACAAACTGAGCTGAAAGGTTCATAGTTCTAAATCTTTTCACTTTCTTTTGGACATTCAAAATTAGCAATCTTGTAAAAACCCACTAGAAAAATGCTGTGCAGTTTTTAAATCCTATTATGCGGCATAAAATTAACACGCTTTTGAATATTCTGCCATCTCCAGTACGTGACATCATGGACTAAACAAAAGAGTCGTAGAATTGGAATCAGCTCTGTTTGCCCAGTGAAACCACTCATAGAATGAATCTGGACACATGTGGAACAGGCACAGCATTCCACCCAAAGGTCCAGCATCTGGCCTGGTGGTTTCCTCAAGCCGTTGCTACAAAGTGGTGAACATGGGATTCCATATTTGATGCATCGTCTATGTTCCATTGTGAAGAAAATATCAGTTTGCAATACTGTGACAGTCGTGCCACCGTGGGTGCCCCGACAGAGTCTCTGAGACCAGGATTTGTTGGTTTGACAGGTTTATTGGAGCGTGTGTGCCGCAAGCACACACACTCTTGCACACACAAGCACACACTCACACACGCCCGGCTAGGGCTCGTTTGTTTATGGGCCGTTTTGGTTCCGTTCCCGAGCTGGTGGCGGGTCCTGCTCCAGCTCTCTCCAAAACCAGTCCTCCCCAGGTCCAGCACGCTACTCTTTTTACAGAGGGGAGAGTGATTACCCAACTGGTTCCAGGTGTGCTCAATCACCTCCCCTGGCACTGCTCACCTGAGCCTCTTCCACACCTCCCCCCTGCAGCTGAGCGCCACGCCCCCTCCACAAATACATTTCTACCTTTTACCTATCAACATATTTTTTCAACACAGGAAGTGAAGATTGTGTTTTGACGGTAATAACCTACCATCATTGCGGTGTTTTACATACCTACACAACTGGTTTTAAGGCAAGACAAAACCGGTTGAGCTGCCTTCTCCTATTACAGTTTGGGAGGCAATTAGCCAGAGACAACTAAGGAGCCTGGGCAGTTGAGACTGATCCTAAGTTTTGTGTGAATATTTGATTATTTTTAAGCTGAACAGAATTCATCCACCTCTGGGAGCTGTGGGGGGTTCAGCAGACAAGAGGGAGGGAGAAGAACAGAAGAACGGAAACAAATGGAAAACAGCCCTGGTTAGTTGACGAAGAGGAGTTGTTGAGTATGAATTTGTTGTTCAGCAGGCTGCAAGGTTTCATTTTAGATCTAAGGGATAACTTGGTTTGGTATAAGTGTGACTTATAAAGTCAATAAGATGGTGAATGTTTGATCCAAAAGACACAGCTAATCTCAAGGAACTCACAGCCAGTGCAGCAGGGAGACGGTCAAGGAACCAAACAAACACTTTATTTTCGTTTGCAATCCTGTTTGAATTGTCAGTTTTTCCAGTTTTTGATGCCATAACATAAATGCACATCTTTTAAAAGAGAAACAAAACATAAGAAATTAAGCTGATTAATATAAATAAATGGATATAACTCAAATGGATCGGCATGTGTTTTTCACAGTGTGCATTAACTTTTAGATTGATTTTGGGATAATGTTATTAAAGCCAGCATGAAGGACCTAATAGGTTTGTGTGACATTCTCAACAGCTAAGCTTTGCATGATCGTGCTAAGAAACCTGTCAGACCTCTTTTTGTGTGCTCGGAAGAAACTGAATCTTTTTCCCGTCTACTGATCAACAACAGTCACCTAATTTTATGAGGTCATTAAGAGAGAGAGTGATTTTACTCTCGTGTTTGAGCTGCAGTTCTTAAATTAGATTACTAGAATGGATTTGTATTTTTCATGAGCTCATAGAAAACATCTATGAATATATCTAAATGAGGCTGAAAATCTTCTCAATGAAATTTCAGGACTGTTTTCCAATCTGTAACAGTGCAACAGTTTATGAAAATATGCCTCTTTAAGTTTTTGCAAATCAAGCCACTGGTATAAGTTCTCTCAATTTCCTGTTTTTCTAGCAGATGTTCCCTTGTATGAGTTTGATGCATGTAAGGGACTTCCTACCCGTTTATGTTCATATTGCCTTTTGGTGGAACCCAAACACGATTTCTGTTTTCTTCTGGAAGCTTTATAGCCTCAAGACTGCACAACGATGGACTGTTTCTAACAATTAATATATTCAAAAGAGACCGTGACACAGATCATGACTCAGAGCTGTTGAATATACCAAAATATGCCCATCTCAATTGCAGGCAGCAATGCTAAAAAATCATTTAAAAAAACACAGGGCAGGTGGATATTTCTACCACCGCAAATGAAGGCCTCTAAATATAAATCTGAATCACCACAGCCAAAGATGTCGCCAAAAGCAGGGGATGTGAGGTCAGTTAGCGTTTGGTGATTTGATGCCATCAAACAAAATCTCATGAGCTTATTCCAATGGCTGCTTGGGGAACATTTTCAGCTGATTGTGACCATCTTTATCATTACAGTTGCTGTCACCTAGCTAGATCATTTCTTAGATCAGGGTTCAGTCTTGAAATGGCTCACTGTTTATTTTGGGAGACCTTGTGTCTCGGATCAAAGGATTTTAAAAAAACCATAAGGAACAAGTCTTCCTGCGCGTTCCTTTTGTGTTAGTCATTCAAGACAGTAAACAGCTGTCTTTGTCTGGTGATAAATTAACTTCCAGTGTTTTACTCCATAGGACATTTGCTCACTTGTCCTGGCTTCCAAGGCAAAAGGCATGCAAAATTGTGATTTTTTTGTGTGTGTGTGTTTGATGCAGAGAACATGTCCTCCTCAGACATCCGGCTGGTGCTCATTGGCGGGAGGTGGTCGGGAAAGAGTTCATCTGCCAACACCATCCTGAGGAAGGAAAGGTTTGATTGTGGCCAGGTCAGGACGGCTCAGGCTGAAGTCAGGCATGAAGTGGTGGAGGGCAGGAAACTGATTGTGGTCGATGCTCCCGGATGGGGCAGCCACCTTCGCCTCACCGAGATCCCAGAGGGGGACAAGCAAAGGTTTAAACTTAACGCGTCCAAGTGTCCGCCGGGCCCCAGCGTTTTCCTCCTGGTCGTCCCCGTGGACTCGTCTTTCTCTGCAGAGCAGAGGACGGCCATGGAGCTGCACATGAAGCTCCTGGGCGAGCGGGTGTGGAGATTCACAATGGTGCTGTTCACCTGTGGGGACTACCTGGTGAAGAAGACCATAGAGCAACACATCGAGAGCGAGGGGGCAGCGCTCATGTGGCTGATCGAGAAGTGTGGCAACAGGTACCACGTGTTCAACAACAAAGACAAATCCGACTCGTCTCAGGTCTCAGAGCTGCTGCAGAAGATAGACCAGATGGTAGCCAACAACGACGGCCGCTACTACAAGGTGGATGAGCAGACTTTGACGATCATCACAAAGAAACAGCAGGAGGTGGCCGAGAGAGCCAAAGAGAGACAGAGGAAGGCCGAAGAGCAAAGGCGAGCCGCGATGACGCTCATCACAGGTGAATGGGACGGCAGGTGGACTCAAATGGACACTTAATGTGACGCAGGAATCTGAAAAAGTCTGAAAAAACTGACATGCTCTCATTTTAGTGTCTTGTCACGAGACACGCTGGGTATGCTTTAAGACTGATTGAGTCCATTGTTTTAAAATAATGCATATTGTTAATCTCATTATTGCTAAAGCTTTCTTCCTATCTGGATGTAAACATAACAGCATAAAATATCAACAACAAAAAAAACTACCTAGCATAGACTGTCAGTATTAGAGCTTACTATATATATATGTATATATATGTGTTAAAGTGGACAAAAATAATACTAATAATACTAAGTGTTCCTACTTTTATGATTTATCCATCCATCCATCCATTATCAATACCGCTTATTCCCTCATGGGGTCGCGGGGGGAACTGGAGCCTATCCCAGTGGTCAACGGGCGAGAGGCAGGGTACACCCTGGACAGTCCGCCAGTCCATCGCAGGGCAACACACAGGACATACAAGGACAAACAAACACTCACACTCACATTCACTCCTAAGGGCAATTTCCCCAATCTCCAATCAACCTAACATGCAGGTTTTTGGACTGTGGGAGGAAGCCGGAGAACCCGGAGAGAACCCACGCAGACACAGGGAGAACATGCAAACTCCACCCAGAAGGGTCCTGGTTCCCCCGGGATTCGAACCCAGAACCCTCTTGCTGGGAGGTGACAGTGCTAACCACCACACCACCGTGCTGCGGTGTTTAGTTACTGTTAAACCTTTATATTCTGGGACTTTTTGAGAATCGGAGTCTGAAACCTAACCAAAAAATGTGTTCTATCTGATTACAGAAGACATGAACCCCTTTCCAGAACTGCGGCTAATTCTCCTGGGTTGTCGAAGCGTCGGGAAAACCTCAGTGGGGAACACTATCTTCGGCTTTAAAGATCAAGAAGAAGGAAAACGAACGGCCCACTCGGTGGTGCGGCAGGGTTTTGTGGATCAAACCAAAGTAACTCTGGTTGACACTCCGGGCTGGTGGAAAGGCTTCCCTGCGCTTGACACTCCGGAAGCTATCAAAGAGGAGATGATGAGCGGCTTGTTCCTGTGTCCTCCCGGGCCACACCTCTTCCTGCTGGTGATAGACGCAGACGCATCCTTCAACGTGAAACACCTGGACGCCGTGACGACCCACGTGGAGCTCCTCGGGGACGATCTCTGGGAGCACGTTATGATTGTCTTCACCCGAGGAGACTGGCTGGGAACACACACCATAGAGGAGTACATCGAAGGCGAGGGGGAGGCCCTCCGGTCCCTAGTTGAACGATGTGGGAACAGGTACCACGTCCTGAATAACAAGAACTGGAAAGACGGCGCCCAGGTCGCAGAGCTGCTGGAGAAGATCAGTGGAACCGTTGCCAGGAATGGCGGCAAATGCTTTGTCCCAGATGAGCAGTTATTGTCAGCCATTGAAGAGAAGCAAAGAAGAGTGCAGCAGGGAGCATTGCTGAGGCAAAGTCAAGTCCAGGAAATGAGGAGATCCCTCAGAGGTAAGTCGCAGTCAGCTGGTATTAGCATCACCAGCAGATTAGAAAGGCAATGTCACTTCTCACTATCAGAGGTTACAGATTTCAGAGGTCAACAGAATTACAGCACTACAAACCCAAGCAGTTATCAAGAGTTTAAGCATGTTTATAAAAATGTTTTTAATCTGCTCTCTATTTCTAATTCAATGCAATTTCGTTCATTATTTGGCATTTGACTGGATTACATGCTTTGCTGCTGATGCAGATTTGCTGGTGTACAGACCCACATTATCTGAGTGTGTGATACTATGTCTCAGTCGGACTGTGACCGAGCCAATGAATTTGTATGTGTTTGTGTGTGTGTCAGGCTCCAGGAATACATTGCGGGAGATCAGGGTGGCCATGCTGGGGCAGAAGACTTCTGGGAAGAGCGCAGCAGGAAATACCATCCTACGAAAAAAAGCATTTTCCTGCGTTCAGGATGAGATATGCAAGGTAGAGGAGGGTAAAATTGCAGGCCGAAAGGTGACCGTTATTGACACCCCAGGGTGGAGGGAGTCCTCTCGCTGCTCTGTAGAGATAGACAAAGAAATAGCTGAAGGTCTGACTATGAACCCGCCAGGTGTCCACACCGTTCTTCTGGTCATTCCCTTGGACTTGACGTTCAGGGAAGTGCATCGTGTCGCCCTGGAAGAGCACATGAACCTCTTTGACCCCATCATCTGGAAACACACCATCGTCTTGTTTACCCATGGAGACAGACTGGCCGACAGATCCATAGAGGAGCACATTGAGCAGGAGGGCCTCCCTCTCCGCTGGCTCGTGGACAAGTGTGAGAATAAGTATCACGTCGTTAACAACCTGCAGAAGTCCGACGCCAGTCAGGTGTCGGAGCTTTTCGACAAGATAGAGGAGATGGCGGCAGCAAACGGGAACCGGCTCTTCTGCCCAGACATACATAGTGTGCATTTGAAAATCTCAGAGAAGCTGAACCGGAAGCAGCTGAAAGACGTGCTGAAGAAAAAACTGGAGAAGGAATACAGGAGGAGAGAGCTGGAGCTGATGACAGGGTTCAGGGACACCCTTGTCCAACTGCAAGAAGAGATCAGGCAAAGTGGAGCTACAGGTAAGCCCAAAGCCCTCAGGGAGAGAACATTAGAAAAAGGAGAATATGAGTCTGTCTTTGTTATTACGCGCTACTAATATATATATACTTGTGTTTTTATTGGTAGTCGGTGACACAACCAAAAGCTTGGTCAAAAGCAGTGGTTTTAAGAAGAAAAACAGGAAGGAGAAGAATGTAGACACGAAAATCAGCCAAGAAATTGAAGAGATGGAGAAGAAAATCAAGACATGCAACACCTTTCTTCAGGGCAGCATGGAGGCTTTGTTTCCTGACTGTGAGTGGAGGTTATGTGATCATTTGCTCCATTCCCTGTGACACAGAATGATTCAGTGGAAATGTGCCTTTGCTTTGATTTTCAGTGAAAGGAGACAGTCCAGCGCCATCCATTGCCGAGTCTCGGACTGATCAGATGAGGTCAACCCGCCACTTTAACAAAGTTCTGGATTGGCTGTCTCACCTTCAGATCAACACCGGTGTGGATAACCAGTTCACTCTCAACTTCTCTGAGGCTACCTCGGGGTACAAATCTGCATTTCCACCCGACTTTGGTCAAGAATCAGTCCAGGGTGAATGGTAGAATTGAGGGAGACTACACTTTTCCACATTTGTATACAGGAAACAGTAAAAAAAAAAGGAAAAAAAGAAATAAAATTGAAGGGCGTCAACATGAAAAAAAAAATACACTGAACATTACGTTCACTCTTTGGGAGTGGGAGTCAAGTTAGATGACTGTAAATAGATTATAGCATTATTTCTCTATAGCGGATGGCACAGTGGTGTAGTGGTTAGAACCGTCGCCTCAGGTTTGACTCCCGGGGGAGCCAGGACCTTTCTGTGTGGAGTTTGAATGTGTCTGCATGGGTTCTCTCCAGGTTCTCAGGCTTCCTCCCACAGTCCAAAAACCTGCATGTTAAGTTGATTGGACATTCCAAAATGCTGTCCAGGGTGTACCCCGCCTCTCGCCCATTGACCACTGGGGTAGGCTCCTGTCCCCCCGCGACCCCATTAGGGAACAAGTGGTAATGATAATGGATGGATGGATATCTCTATAGGTCGGGCTTGACCCATCCACCCAGCAAATTTCTCAGCATATTTTACGAAGCGCTGTATTTGAGCAGAAGAGGAGTCAGTGTTGAAGAAAGAAATTCTTAAGCTTTGAGAAAGGTTTTGTCAGTGCAGCACTGTTATCATAAATCACAATCAGAATCTGACTTTTCTGAAACTAACCTTTTACAAGTTGGTATATGAAATAAGTGTGAAATAAATTAGTTTTAAGAACAAAATAGTAAGGTTTAAGGTAGTCTAACTCTACCTTCCATAGATGGAGAAGTGGTTTCATTAAAGGACATCCATTCCCTACTAGTACAAATCAGATTAAAACTAATTGAATTGCATCTAATGGGAGAGAGTCCTTTCATTTAAATGAAACTAAAACAATTGGGAAGTGGCTCTTAGTGTCTGATTTTGAAGGATGCAAATTTTCAAGGGGAAATGCATTGTGTCAGATATCTATGTAAAACCTTTAACAGGAATTGTGTTCATTAAGAGGAATTCTCATAAATAAAACATACATATTTGTTTATAGATAAATACAGAGACAGCTCCTGTAACTAAGGTAAGGTAAGGTGGTTTTATTTTAAAAGAGCTATTTGTCATAAGATAACCTTTAAAATAATGAACATTTTCAGTTAAGTTTAATCAGATTTCCTATTCTGTTTAGCAGAGTTTAAGATAGTCATGTTTCTGTCTGCCTAGAAACTCTCTCATTGCATTTCTTATTTTA
Organism: Menidia menidia; assembly: GCA_907169785.1. Taxonomy (NCBI): domain Eukaryota; kingdom Metazoa; phylum Chordata; class Actinopteri; order Atheriniformes; family Atherinopsidae; genus Menidia; species Menidia menidia. The sequence goes on from CAJRST010000002.1 coordinate 6,464,071, forward strand.
GTACTTCATGTACATATTCTTCTTACAGTTGATTACATTAGCTGTAATTTTAGATTTTCCCTGTATTCCACGTAATGGCTTCACCATATCATAGGAATAAATGGTTTGCAATGCGTGCTGTTCAACTTTATACACTACCATCTCAAGAGATGTTCTGTATTCTGACTGCAATAAATCAATAATAATAAAACTGTCTCATGGCTTATGTGTCAAATGAAACAATAGTTGTCATTCCATGGAAATGCATCATTTCTTTGTCCTGTTCTCCTACAACAACAAATACACACCTGAGCTACAGGTGATAATAAAATATTTATTTTAAGGCCAGCTAATATCCAATACCTCAGGCAAAAAGTAAAGTAGTCTCTGACAGACACATCTGCTGTCTGAAGGCTGTCTCTGATCTTTTCATGACCCGGGACAGGACGCAGGAATCACTTTGCACAACTTTTTATTGATTCATTCTCAAAAGAAGAGAAAAAGCAACAAGCTATGAAAATGTCATGTTCAGGACAAAGCACACCTTAGCGAGAGGCAACAGGACTAGGACAATGATTTATAGACCAAAGATCCCCCCGCTAATCGGAGGAATATAAACCATGAAAATTAAAACAAAAGTGGGAAAAAAGAAAAGGAAATCCCTCCAGAAAATTGAGGAACCACGGGTTTATGAAACAATGCAAGAGAAAATCCTTCCAGGAAAATCAAAACGCTATGAAAAGGCGACAATGTTATGAAAACTAATTAATGAACACATAAATAAATACAGAAAGAAAGAAAGAAAGAAGGAAATAAAGAAAGAAAGTTCTCTTTTGAAGAAGACAAAATCTTAACGACTGTGACTTACGTGACAAGACGAGGCCAAGTAACACCACGTGACCTGACAACGAAGAGAACGGAAACGAGGAACAGGTGGACACAATTAGGAATTAGGGAAGAAAGTCTGTTTGCACAAGAGGAACAGCAAGTGACCAGAAGCAAGAGGAGAGGTAGGATTTCAAAATAAAACAGGAAATGACGAGACCAAGTCGTGACAAAACAACATCAACAATCCCCCAGGCCTGACAGACCCGTTGGAGATCTTCCTTGGCCCACCATTTCTTTTCTCAGTTACAGAGTTCACAAATTCGATGTTTTTAAATGATAGTCCAGACTGCTGACTTTAGAAATCTTAAGGTGTGAGCCACGTCTCTGAAGTTTTTTTCCCTCTGTTTCAGGCCCATTAAAGCCCACTTGACTTTTTAGGGTTAGGGTTTTTCCTACTGGCAGGAACTGATTCAAGTCAGAACTGTAGAAACTATCTATTTTCACTGTACCGATGAAGCAATAAAAAACATACTTGAGTAATCACAGTGACATAGAAAGCCAATGTTTACAAATGTTATAGTGCCATGAAATGAGGGGGACCTTGTAGAACAAGTGTAGTAATGGTGGAACGGAAAAAGATAAAAATGACATGCAATTAATGTCTAAAATGTGTACTTTACTCACATATTAAAGTTAGTATTATAACTGAAATGTGGCATTCTTACTTAAAGCACATCTGGCTAAATACAAGCAATTGATCAGTACAAGATCAAGTTAAAATTAACACTTACACTGTCATATTTTCACTTAAAAGAATTTGAAAATAATTTGGCTACACAAAATAACTTGAAAAAACAACTACAAATAAACTTATTTTGTGGCCTCTCCCTCAGACTGGTCTGGAAATGAGTGCAGAGCCATATTATATGTTTACATATGAATACATTAAATAACCGACAACCCAAACATTTTTTTTCAATATATTGTTACGAAAAACACCACCTTTTTTATTTAAACGAAAACAGTTCACACCTACTGAGCTTCGGGGACGGATGGAAGCCCTTTGTCCCTGCGCTGCAGTGAGCTATCTCCTCCACTAGAGGGCCACGTAACATAGCGGCTGCAAGGATGCGGCACTTTGTGACGTACATTTCCTGAGACGGAAGTGAAGAATTGTAGTCGTTAGCGGAGCCTGAAATGACAAGTCAAACTCCACTGTGAAAAAAACAAATCAGCTCCACACGTAAGGAAAAAGGTGAGCGTTTTGTGGGGTGGATGGCGGTGCGTTCTCTGTGCGGCCATGACAATGTGTTTTGTTCCGCTGGTCGCTGTTTATGTCTGCTGCTTTCTCAGAAGTGGGAATGAGCCCTGCCCAGTGTTATTCACTGACAACGGAGCTAATTAGCAAGCTAAGTTAAAACCCTGGGCTTTTTTTTTTTACCACAGTTTATAAAAACCCACGGCATGTACTCTTCGTTTCTGTCCCTCTGCTCTTTTTTTATGTCTTTATCATTCAGATTTTACTCAGGCCTAACCATGTCTGTCACCCCAAACAGGCTGATTTAAACATATACCTGAAGAAGTCTCCTCCATAATTAGCAAGATGGTAAGAATTATGTCATTTACTGAAATCTCTTTTGACATGAAGTATTCTCACATTATTATCTGTTTATCATACCTAAAAATTAAAAGGTCTAACCCTCTTTTGTCATCAGCACTTCCTTATAATGCTGGATATACCTTTTTAATGAGACCACCAAATCCTCATGTTTCATGTTCTTAGGGCTAAGACTTAGGTATTTTTCTTGCTGTAGTCCAGTTGGTTTCAAATTCAACTTTCAAGGAAACACAATGAATGATATTTTCCTGCTTTGCTTGAGTGTAACAATTGGTTATCTGAATTAGAGTTACCATTCATGAACAATTCTGGCTGTTCTTCTTTTACTTGTGCCATAAACACAACATTTTCAGCCAAAAAACTGCTGGTCTCTGGATATATATTTGAATTCCCTGCCACCCCTAAAGGTGGCAGTGCCTGAATCTCCCAGCAGTTTAGACCAAGTCAATTTGCTTAGGCTTCATACACACCACTATAAAAACCTTCTGCCATATGATTAGTTGGTTATATTTTTTTGGTTTTGTTTCCCTGACTAAGATGTACAGTGTGAGTATTCTGTTTCTTTATGCTTATCTTTCTCTGTAGAATTAACTAATCCCACTGAAGCTCACAGTCATTTTTGTTCTTGACAGCATGGCCGTGTGAAAGTTAAAACTACAGCCCAGCAGGAGGAGGAAAAAAGAAAAGAGCGAGAGAAGAAGCTGAAGATATATGTGGCTGCACGGGACGCCTGTTTTTCAAAGGTCTGTTGGTTTGGTAATAAGTCCAGTACACAGCCAGAATGGATTCCTTCCAAATAAGCAGCATCTTTTGTTTCCCGAACGTTTTAACTTTCAACTTTGTTACTGTGATGTTTATTACATTCTAACTAACATGCTCAGATACTGAGTTATATTTTAGGCGAAAGCTTCACAGAACTATTCGTTTTTATTTTTGAAACAATATAACAGAATCAAAACCAAAAGGTTTAGGCTGAGTGTCTCTAACAGTGCAAACAGATAAACAACATTGTTTAATGGAAGTGACACTTTACTACTTGTGGTTTCTGTCTTAATATGGATCTCTTTTTGTGTTTTTCTTTTTTTGTTTTATTTGTTTTCATGCCTATTCATTTCTCCCTGCATGCCAGAGGACAGATGGCGTTTTGGATGAGGAAGCTCTCCAGCTGACTCAGCAGCTCCTCTCGTCCAACCCTGACTTTGCCACGCTCTGGAACTATAGAAGAGAAATCCTGATGCACCAAGAGACCATCAAGTTAGATCACTAGCTTTTATCCAGCTAAGTCCCTTCAAATGTGCCAGTGGAGTTATATGCGTATTTGTTTTTGTGTCTTCTTCAGAGATGAGGATGAGGTGCAGAACATTTATGAGGCCGAGCTGTTGTTTCTGGAGTCTTGTCTGAAGGTGAACCCGAAGTCTTATGGCAGCTGGCACCACCGAAGCTGGGTGTCGGCCCGTTTGCCCCGGCCGGACTGGAGCAGAGAGCTGAGCCTGTGCGATCGCTGCTTGAGCCTTGACGACCGCAACTGTGAGTAGGGCAAGCGAACGCCAGCGTGGTTGAACTGTGAAATAAGGCGAGAGCCAGCCGTTTTTTTTGTGTCCTGTAAACTCTATCCTCTGCCAGTCCACTGCTGGGATTACCGCCGGATGGTTGTGAGGATGTCCGGCGTGCCGGTGGATAAGGAGCTGGAGTTTACTGATCGTCTTATCGGCTCAAACTTTTCAAACTACTCCAGCTGGCATTACCGCAGCACCTTACTGCCGCTGCTCCACCCTGAGTCTCCGGAACCCCCCTCGCCGTGCCGCCAGCCTCAGTCCTCTCCTCCACCCTCCCCTCAAACCCAGTCCCATCGAGTGTGTGAGGAGCAGCTCCTCAAAGGTGAACCACTGCTACTCATTGCTAACAGATAGGGGGCAGTGTCACTCTGTGGGTCTTACGCTTTCCACAAAATGTCTTCCTTTCAGAATATGAGCTTGTGCAAAATGCTTTCTTCACCGACCCCAACGACCAGAGTGCCTGGTTCTACTACCGCTGGTTATTAGGAAGAGGTACGTCTAAGCTTAACCCTAACATCTGAAATTATGCCTACACCGTTGTTCATTGTTTGATGTTCTAAGCGCATGCAGATCTCACAAATCAGAAAGTTTGAAATGGAAAAACTACCCCTAAAGTAGTTTCTGTACCTTTTTGGAGCTTTGCAGGTCACACTGACTTTGGAGAAAAACTAAAGCTCCCAACAAAATTAAAAAGGTGCGGGAAATTTAGGGGCTGTGGTTTATTTACAGTCTCCAATAAAAGGTTCAGGATCCAGTTGGCAGCTATTTCCTCTTACTGAAAATAGATCAAGTAATATCAGTTTGGTCAGCAAGACCATACAACATGTTTTTTGATGAATCTGCTTTTTGGATTGTTGGTAAGGCCAATAAAATCCTGTTTAAAGCAGACGGAATTAAGCTTTCGGTGCAAGGTAATGATAAGATTCAGGGGTTATGTGGATATCGATTATAATTAATTTTTGCACTGGAAACACCATTTATGTTCAGCAGAGAGGTTGCATTTAAAACTATAAGAGTGGGCACAACTTCTTTTTGGGTCTCTTAACCAAACCCATGCTTGAGGCGCCACATGGAGGTTCTGAACCCGACAGACACAATTGGCTGTTTAACCTAATCGAAGTTGATTTTCGTTTGACTGCAAAACAGGTGACGGCTCACTCTGTTTGTGGCTAACATCAAATGGGGAAACAATAATGTTACCTGATTTTTTTTGTGAGCGCCACTCACCAGCACAGCCTGCAGGATACAGCCATCCCTCTTATCTCTCAGTTACAGGCTCGCCCCCCTGACAGGTAGTGGAAGTTACGCCCTCATATCCCCCAGAGCAGGGAGGGCCAACATGCTGCTAACCGAAATGGCGGAAAAATCTAATAGCTATATTATTATTAAAAGTACATTTGGAGGCAGAAAAAAGGTCGTAGGGGAACTTTTGACATTCAGATTCCACTCTGCATTCCGGTTTCTGGGCTCACGCTGGTTATTTGTTTGCTTTGCTTGTCAGCTCGATCAAACCTGAGTTCCAAATGCTCTTTTGTCTTCTTTAACAGCGGAGCGGGAGGAAATGATAAGCTGCGTCTATGTCAGTCGGGAGGAAGAGAGGGTGGCTGTTGCCTTCTCCAGGCCCGTCAACGTCAGTACCTGCTCTTTTATGATCGTACAGAAACGTTAGCGTTCCTTTGATCATGCAGGAGAGAAGCGATGTTCTGTGTTTGACTCTCACTCTCCCGCCAGGCGCAGTCGGTCGGCCTGTTCTTGGTTCTTGATGGGCAGCCTCAGAGAGTGGAGTGGAGAAGCGTCCATCCCCGCTTTAAACAGAGCCCCGTCTGGGTATCCTTTTGTCTCTGCAGTTCAAGAAATCACAGGCGGCCATCTCTGCCGCCATCGGCCGCCTGCCTGCTCAACATTCAGCCCATGTCACTCCTCACACACTCGATGGAGATAAGATGCTGTGGCTTGCGAGTGTGGTTCGCTTGAGATACTTTGATCAGTTTACTCAGTGAAATGTCGCGTTTACCTCTCCCACACAAGTGGGATGGGAATTCCTGTCATACCTGCAAACTCGTCAGCTTCAGTCAGGCAAGCAGCCGGAGGAGAAGATCCTCCCGCCGGTTTGCTTTAAGCTGTAGTTGTGCAGGAATGTCTCCTTATCAAGAAATCTTGCTTTTGTGGTTTTGCTCAGAAACATTGCCTTGTATTTTTATTTCTGCTATCTTTTTTTTCCCCTATCCCACACCCCCTCCCAATCCCAGAGAATGACGCTGCCGTGTTTTAGAGTGAGACAGTGGGCTTAGGGGATGGTTCCACGCTTGCATGCGGGGGGAAAATTGCGGCAACAGTTTTTCTTCCTTTTGTCAGAAGATCTCTGTAGGCCTTTTCCACATCTTTTAAAGTTGGTTCCTTGTTTGAATGTCCTTTAAAAAGTCTGATCCCTGGTTTGCTGACCCCATGGGTGTCATTCAGGACGGTTTTCCTGTCACTGAAACAGAACTCTCATTTAAATAATGATTTCATTAATTGGATATCCATCTGATCGAGGTTCTTTCTATTCGCTTACTGCCACAGGGTCTCGTTTTTTTTCTTTTTTTTTTCTTGGCAAGATTTGATTGTGTTGCAGCTGAAACATTTAATTGACCGTTGGGATTCCAGATTAATTAAGTCAAATCCCATCTGAAGAGTAACAGCTTTTATTAGTTTTACGGCCAGGCTTTTCCTGTTTTGCTTAAAAAGTTACAGGTTTAAATCCCATTTTCTTCCTATTTTTGGAATGTAAATTGTTCTTGCTTTGACCCTGGGCTAACTTAACACGGGCTCAGATCTGCGACCTCCCTCCTGGAACGATAAACGACATCTCCAATGAGCACAACCTGACTGTGCACTGGACTGAAAAGCACACTCACAGGGATTGTGCGCTCTACACAGGTGACCCCCACAGCTTTTTTTATTATTATTTTTTTCCCTTCTCTGTTCTCAACATGATCCGTCAGAGGCCGGACTTAGAATGCCTTTTTGACTCAGACCGGGAACCTTTGCCTCCACAGGTCGAACTGAGAGCTGGTGTCGCGACACCGCCACCGATCAGGAGCTCTTCAGGTACTGTTTTGGCACGGTATTTGTCATGTTTAAGGGTTAGTTTCTAATGGATCCCCTACTCTCTCTGTAGGAGTGAACTCTCTGTGGAGAAGACCTCCGTGTTACAGTCAGAGCTTCAGTCGGTCAACCAGCTCCAAGAACTGGAGCCACTCAACAAATGTTAGTCTGACGCTGAAACGCCACAGTCACAAGTTGCTGCCGATGTTCTGACTGTAGTCACTCACTGTACTCTCTGCCTCTGAAGGGTGCTTACTGACCATTATCCTCCTGATGAGGGCACTAGACCCTCTAGGATATGAAAAAGAGACACTCGCTCATTTCCAAACACTCAAAGTGAGTACTGTCCACACACAGCACGGTTTGTGGCGCCGTCAGGGGATGTATTTGTTTTGATCTATAATTTTGATTGCCCTCTCTCTCACTTTCACTGCTCCAGGAAGTGGATTCCATGCGCTCTGCCTATTACAACGACCTGTGCAGCAAGTTCATGATAGAAAACACCATCCTGAAAATGGAGTACGCCGAAGTGCGAGTCTTCAGCATTTCTGACAGGGTGAGGCTCAGAACTCTGATGGGAATCTCTTTTTTTTTGTTTTTGTTTTTTTTAACTTGACAGAAGTGCTGAAAAAATAGCCTCTCCCTTTTTCGTCTAACAGAACCTGACCACTTTATGCCACCTGGACCAGCTGTTATTGGTCACTCACATCAATCTGTCCTCCAATCAGCTTCAGCGGCTGCCTCCTCAGTTTGCCATGCTGCAATGCCTGGAGGTAACGTCCCCGACATAGAAGAGTTCTCATTCACCGATTGCATTGTTTATGTCTCGGATTATGAAGCAGAGTAGGAGGGCAACCTGTTTTTCTGACATTTTCATGCTTGCAGGTCCTGGAGGCTGATAACAACTGTATAGAAAACCTGGAGGGAGTTTATCACCTTCTCAGACTGGAGGAAGTCTCCTTGAGAAACAACAGTATCCTTAAATCAGAGATTAATATTCCCCGGTGCATCTGTTGAGGGACATCCTGTTCTGGGATCAGTTTGTATTGTGATCTCTGTTCTCTTCTCAGCATGGAGTAGTGACTCAAGATGTGCGTGAATCAGCGTGCGCGGCTCCACATTGGACAACAATCACAGTATTAAAGGGGGGAGACAAAGACAGAGGGAGGAAAAAAGTGGGAGCCGCTGATGGTTTATGACATTAAAGAGGGTTGCAAACAGGGCCATGTGGCAGCCTTTTATAAAGCTGCACCGATAATGAGACTCTTCAGTTCAGCACATGCATAAATTATCCAACCAGGGAGTGAAGTGATTAAATAAAGGAAAGAAAAAAAAAATACAAACACGCACTCCAATTTCACAAATCATCAGCACCATTAAGGAAAGCAGAGCTGCTTAACAACACATCATTACCACTCTCCCCCATGCTTCACTTCCTCTTTATACACTTTAGGTGAATTAATTAGGTTTGCAGGTTATGACATTGAGGCAAAAAAAAGTCAAGGACCTTTCTACTTTGTAATGATGCTTCAAATTTGTTTTGTTAGGTCCTTGTTTTATATTTAGAAAAGCATCTAGACACACGCTGTCCACTGTTTATCCAGATCTGGCTCTTACACCAGTGCTTTCAGGTCCTCGTGAGGCTTTTTCATTAACCCAGACACACAGAAATCTCCACTCCGGCAGATCTAAAGCCGCTGGCCTCCTGCCGCAAGCTGAAACGCCTCGATCTCCGTGGCAACCCTGTCACTCAGAGCCCAGACGTGGAGTCAGAGCTATCAGAGCTGCTGCCCTCAGTCACGGACCTCCTGCTCTGACCAGACACGGGGCGGGAGCAGTGGCCGTCAGTGTCCCGTCATTCACTTGTCCTCCTTGGCTGTTTTTGGTAGTGAAATGAGCAAGTGGGTGTTTTTCTTTTTAAAGTGTCTTGTGTGTCTGTTTCACTTGTTTGGGAGAATGTCAGTCAGAGGGAACCCTGAGGCTCCGAAAGCCTGATACCCCCACCGCCCGTGTCAAAACCCCATCTACCACTTCAAATCACCACAGACTATGTTTATGTGTGTGTGTGTGAGGGAGCGTGTAATAACCACAGTTTTCTGTTTCTTTTCTTTTTTTTTTGGTGCATGCGTACAGGTGCCCAACGTGAAAATGCATGCAGTAAAATCGGAAATGGGGTGGTATGCAGCAATGCTGGCTTATTGCTTCTGTGAGCTTTAACAGATCGGTTAGGACGAAATGCTCCATTTGGATGACCAGAGCATCATGTAGTTGCCAGATACATTTTTTTTTTTGAACGGTTATGTAAAAGCATTTAATATGACAATATACTGTTGCACAGTAAGTCACAGATCCATTAATAAACAGCACATGTTGTGTCACTGCCTGTGAGCTACTCTCATTTTTTATGATGTAGATGTAGTGTATGTACTTTATATGTGTATATATATCAATCTAGCATATTGATTTAGCCCCTTAGTATATATATATATATGTGTGTGTGTGTGTGTGTGTGTATATATATATATAAGAAAAAGAAAGAATAATATAAATAGTTCAATCTAGCCTAGAAAATCTCAGTCAGGTCCTATAAGTAAAACATGAGAAAGGAAAGAAAAAATCTAAAGGATCAAATTAAGTCAATTCACGTCCTGCAAAGACACCTAATCTGGTAATTTAGTTTTTAATTTATATCTGCTTTCTAAGGATTTCATCAATTTATCCAATTTAAGCTTCACACATTTGAATTTTTGTTGAAATGACGTTTGTAATTCCAGTCACTATCATCAGGTAACATAGAAGGCGCGTCTCTCTTTCTACCTGTGAGTCATCTGGACCAGCCTGAAGTGACCTCACTGCTAAGCGGTTTGCCTTTTTTATACGATGCATTTGATTTTGCAACCGATGCAGGTTTGTTTTACCGAGGAATACCTTTTGTTAGAAAAACAAAAACTCTTTCATAGGGAGTGTTTAAAGTAAACACACATCACGAATTTCAAGCACAGCACACCTTTCAGTTCACAATTTCACAATTTATTTTAAGGAGTCACCTTCACTGCTATGTGACATGAGTCTAAAGCTCAGTTCATGGGAAATTACATTTGAGTTAATTAACTTTACTAGAGATCATTTAAATCTTTTCTTTCAGTTTTTTTTTGGTTGAACGTGAACCCAAATGACGGGCCTATAACATTTTCAAGCTATGTAAAAGTTTAGACGTTAGTTGAGATTTCCATTTTTCTCCAATTGAAACAACTCATGTATATGCTCAGAGGCTCTCAACAGAAACAGTTTGGTTTTCTGGTCTGGTTTTTAGGAGCGTGTGCACCTGAGCTACACACAATTTGAAACATTATAAAACCAGAAATGCATCGCAGAGATTTTGGAGTCCCTGTGCTGTTCAATCTGCAGCTCTTTCTGTGGAAGTGGCTGCCGCATGAATGATTCACCTGTGATTGGGACATTTTAGAACTCTGTCACAATACAAAAGAAGAAATAATGAAGACCAAGGTCTGCTGTCGCCTGTGATATATTCACACTCACATTTACGGATTTAATGGTATCATTTGATCATTCTTTATATGAAATCAACAGTCATTGAAGTTCCATTCTTGTTTAATGTGTCTCTTATTTTGGGCAACAGGCTGAAGTTTAGCCGTCGGTTTAAAACTGATCTATCAGGGAAAAGTCCCTGAACTCGTTAGGGTGTCACGTTTGCTCATCTCAGTCCTGTCTGTCACACAAATGGAAGTTGGCTCACTTTAAATGTGAAAGAAGTTCATGAGAATTTCAATTAGACGAACCTGTATGGAGAATGACTCGTGTTGGGACATCTTACCTCGGAACCAAGACATTTTCATATTGGGGAAAGCTACAAGCTCGATTTGTGAGACGGGCACAGCTTTTAGCTGCTTCAGAATCTGGGTTCCGGCAGAGTCCAGACCGACTCACCGGCCGACCTGTTGACGTTCTCAGTGCCACCTGAACCTTCTACAAAACCTAATATGAGACGGGATAAAAAGCCACTTGTTTCGCAAAGAGATATTTGAGACACAATTAAACCTGTGTTTAATTAAATCTTATTTTTTCTCTTTTCCCTCCTCATACGTCCTCTCAGAAGAATACACAATCAATTCAAGCCGCGCATTTCTTGAGACTCCAGCTTCAAATGACTGCAGATAGCAGACAGTTTAAACAGGGATCACAGTGCAATTGAAATCAGAATATTCACTGAGTCTGGTCCGTTTGTTTGCAGCAGAAGCTTCTTGTGTTTACTTGGAATGGCTGCAGTCGTTCATCATTGCTTTGGTATTCCTGCTGCAATCAGAAGGGCTGATTGTAATATTTTTCTTCCATTTGGACTAAACTCTATGGTGGTGACAGTTGTTGGGATGATTGAAATAGTTATGTGAGAGAACAGAGAACTGCCTTGTGTGAGATCAATTAAAAATCAATTTAATATAACTATTGTTTTATGATTATGTGATTTAAATAGGTTTAACTGACCTGAACTGATATCACAAAACCAGAATACTTCTGAAAAGAACTGCTTTGATAAAGCTATGTTTGTCTGAAATTAGAGTGTTTACAGCTCGAATGGAGTGTTGGTCTGTGTAATGTCAAATCTGCGTGTACACGGCCCATGAAACCAAAACAACTTTGCAAAACTTTTCTTGCAAAATCAAACTTTGTAGAAGAAGCTGACGAATAAAACCATGCATGTTGATCAGATGAAAACACAATACATTGTTCCAGCATATTGCTCTGAACCGGCCGGGAATGCCTCAGGGAATATCCACAGATTTGAAAGTTTTAAAAAGAGAAAGTAATGGGAAAGTTCTATTATGGGCATGAGTGCATTTAATCTGTTTGGTGTAACTCCATGATTACCTGTGGATACGCGGAAATACTGAGTGGATCTCTGTCAGCTGAAGACCATTGAAGAAGAGGCTTGTTACACAGAACACACCTCCAAAGGAAATAAAGATAAAGGCTGTGACGTGGGAAATATGTTGCTTAACTTGAAAAGAACAAGGTAGAACAAGCCAATCCTTTAAAGAGATGCCAGTCAAGTCTCTGACACCCTAATAATTAGGTGAGTCTATCATGGAAAACAAACAAAATGATGATAAAAAATAAAGATCAGATACTTAACATGGACTTGATACTTGATTTTTTTGCGCCTGCATTGAGTCAATTCTGCCACAAACTAAGCTATTTATTCTAGCAGTCACAACTTTGAGTGGGTGATGGTGTTGCTCAAATCAATTCATGCTGGCTGCTGCTAAAGGGTGTGTCCACGCTGTGGTATTTAAAGGAGCTCCAAACTTGTGTACTGAAACGCAACAGCCCAGCAAACAGAAGATTTCTCCCTCCGGTCTGTTGCCACATTTCTTCGTCTACTAAACTGAGTGAGTCTGATTTGGTATCGCATGTTTCTGTGTCTTCCCGAACTTGGATTGTTAGCTCTTTGATTAATATTGCTGCAGTCAGCACACGTTTATTTACAGGTTGCTTCTCAGCAGTGGTTTTCATGCCCATGTAATTCACTTATTTAAAAAAAAAAAAGAGCTGATCATTTGTGCATTTCCCCATCGCTGCATGCCATTATTTCAGGGTTGTGGAAACAAATACATAACAGCTCCTTGAGTTTTATGTGAAAATGTGATCTGGGATGAATTAGCATCCATTAATCAGATCTGTATGAGACAGGGATTGAAATCATGCTTCCTTATTGGTGCTGCACATACATATTTCTGACACTGAGTAGAACTCAATGTTGGATTCTTTGTGGCTGATATAAATGCCTTCCAGCCATTTGGGTCATGAGTGCAGCTGAGGGAGGCTTATCACCACCCTCTTAGAGAAAAAAAATATCAGCGAAAAACTTTTTTTGTATGTGTGTTACTGTTCATCTGATGAAAAATCCCCTCCATGTTTTCAGTTGAGATTAAAACCATCAATAAAATGTGCATTTCTATTACATTTTCAACTTAGCCTTGTTGGTAACGACACATTATGACAGGTTTCAAGTCACCACATGGAAGTTTCAGGTTCATTCTTTCTTCAGTGCTTTTCTTAATAGGAAAAATGTCCCTCAATCCAGATGACTGAGCAGACTGTAAATTGCTGTACACTTTAGAAATAACAATGGACTTCTGTCTGTCGTAAAACTTGTACTAACACACACAATGTCTTTGGAGGCCGTGATAGGTCAGGTGGCAATCTACCACAAATATAATCAAAAGTTTATTCCTCCGGTTCAGGTTGGGGTCAGATCGACTTACAGATTTTTGTTTATTTTATTTTATAAGTAAGGTCTTACGTGGCCTTTTCTATGTCTGTTTTTTTGTGAGGTTCTTACTATACGGTGAACTCTCTACATCTCCCCTGTGAAGTGTTCACTTCATGCTAGACCCGAGTGATGACATGTCTCCCTCCCGGAGAGCGTTATTCATGTAGCTGGAAGTTGTGAAGAGGTTTTCCTTTACTTTTGAACAAACCCTTTGATCATCCAACATTGCTGTTCTCTGCAGTCACCCTAGCCTTTATACGTTTTAAGGAGCCTTCATTTTTCATTTCATTTTAGTAATAACTAAAACTGTTGGTTAAGCCTCTCCTGATGTTTCTTTTTAGCGTGCTGTGTAAAGAATGGCCGGATTAATCTCTATATATAAAGCTCCTCTGGGTGAAGGTTGTGCGTTCATACAGCTGCCAAATACAGGGCTGAGCTCCAAACCGTTTACCTGCATAATTAATGAAGACATGATAAAGAAGGCCTCACCTGTCCATGACACAACTGTCCAGTTAGAAGCACGCGAATGAAAGGCTTTCACATTTGGATAAACTGTTTTTTCAAATGCAGATTTATTTCATACCTGCTCTTATTGCATACATACCAACATGAATACATCTCTATAAACTAGAAAAACCTTCAATGGCAGGTTGTGTCTGGATATTTTTAGATATAACTGAATATTAATGGCAGTTTCACCATTCGGATAGAGGCAGGCTTGCTCCGTATGCATGACGTGTGCCCTGTTCCAGCAGGAGTCTTAGAAGCTGTGCCCTGAATAGAGTGTAACACAGCAGATGAAGAAGTGATGCAAATCTCATCCTGTGTCACAGCTTCACTCTCGCCGCGATCCAGCCTCTTCCTCCTCATCACACACTGGTAGTTTCAAGCAAACAGTTTGGATTTTGTTTAACAGAGTTTTGGCTGTGGCAGCGAAGAGCTGACGTATTTTCCCCGTGAAAGACGGGGAAAGTAAAGCAATTTCAGCCATGTTGATAGACCATCATTCAATGCTGACGTCAGATGTCTGGCACACAGTCAGAGGTTTGGAAACAGTATCGGATGCCCAACCTTTACTCTTAAATCGAGTATGCAGGATTTAGATGAGCCGTATTTAAATGTCGTGATTTTGTTGTTTTGCTGCTCGTTTGACTCTTTGAATGGTAAAATTGGTGTAATTATGAAGGCCGAAAGATCATCATGTATTATGTAGAGGGTTAAAAGGCAAGATGGATACATACACATTGATTATGGTGGTACCTTTGAAATGTCTCAGAGAAAGCTGCCGTCTCGTTTACAACTGAAAAAAAGAAGATGATGAGGTTGAGATCATTAAGCTGTTGAATGAAGGTGCTTAATATACTGCTCCTTTGTTGTTTAAGCAGCATCACTTTGCTTTATTGGATGGGTAATTCTTGTCCTTCTACAATGTTTTAATGTTCAGCATAGCACATGCCATGCTGCCAAGAACACACTGGAGAAAGAGTCTTAAACTCCTAGTTTAAGTAAACTTTACATGTGAGTCTAATTAGACATGATTAGTTTTAGCTACTTCTGCTTTTAACAGATATCTGTAAACCTAATGACACTTTCATAACGCTCAGCTTTACCTTTGCTAAGCTGTAATAAGTATTATGGAAAACACTGTAAGAAGTTTACTGAAAGCCGATACTAATTTTTGGAATCGTTTTAAAAGACTGTTGAAAGGGGAAAAAACCCAGAACCGAAGCAATGAACTCTGTGATTACAGAGCAAGATGGTACATTCATACTTGTTAACTGATGCTAAACTAATGTCAATAATTGTGCCTTCATTAATCATTTCCATAATTTCTCATTTTAAATTCTGTTGCCGTTTTCTAATGACTTTTTCCTGTAAGTCAGGTCTCAGTCCAGGTAAAACCCCTGGTATGCAGCTCTGATGAATGGAAGGTGTGCATGCTTTCTCAGCACACATTCCTTTTTTATAATTACCAGTTTGTGTGTTGGAAGAAGAGGATTCAAGACGGTTGTGTGCACATGTGACTTATGCATCTATCTCGCCCGGGGTGATACAACCTGTGCTAAATCCAGCTATCTGCATGAGTAAGGTCCAAGACATGAAGGGACTGCAGGGAGGGGTCATTTCCTTGTGTGACACAGTGTGTGACACAGTAACAGTGTTACTGTAGGCACATTATACGTATGTCTCTTCTCTTTCCCAGACAATTTCAAACAGCTCTCCTGAGGCTGCCCCCCTACACAGTGACAGGCAGCTTACTGTTCCGCCACTTTGTCAAGGTGGCTGCCAGCACATCTTTGACATGCAAAGTGCACAAATTTTGTTTTTCAGTGGAACCATTTCCCCAGAGACTGTTTGTTTAGACCCATCCAGTGATTTGACAGGGGGGGGAGGATTACCTGTAAAAGTTATTTTTGGTAGACATAGTTTCTCCTATGTGACTATATATATTTTTTCATTCCCAACTGGTCATTCAATTCATCCCAAAAAACGCGTCTCTTCCTCGGCAGTTCCTTCTGTCCAATCAATTTACAATTCTCAAATCACCGTTCCCCAAATCCGAGTAAGTTTTCTGTTGCTACATTTTCTTGGATGTAGCTCCCCTTTTTTTTCTCTACATTTTTCATTTTAACAATTCAAAGTGTAGTGTCAAGGGGAAAAAAAGCTGGTTTAATGCTGTGGAAGTTTAAGGCAGCAATCGCTCGAGAGTTTGAGTTATTCAAGCCCTCCAGAGACCCACTGCTTCACATTTGCTTTATCTTTCTCAAATAGCAATGAAAATACAGCAATTTGGTATCAATGTATAATTTACTCTCTATCTCTGATCACTATATGTATACATGCATTATCTGTCTTAGATTAAAAAAAAAAGAAAAGGTAACATTCTGTACATGTTTCATGTTGAAACATTTTTTTCTTTTAACTCTTTATTTGAAGCAAAGAAGTTTAAGTCTCAAGCAGATTTAAGCCCGTTTTACGTTTTCATTGGTCGAGGGAAAAGCTGATGAGGGAGGCCCAGATGAACAAAGCAAATAGATGTGCATTGCACGACTGTAAAAAGAAACAGAATCGTGTCTGGATTTGTTAAATGTAACTGAAAGTGAACTCCATACATTCCCTAGTTTATCTACTGCGTCTGCTTTTCTGCTCCCTTTGTGTCCAGACATGAGGAAGTGTGATCCTAGTCATATACAGTAGTTGTTACTAATGTTGCTATGGAGTCTGGTTTTATTTGTTGTTACTTAAAGCCGTCCTGCGACTTGTCTTTCAGCAGAGCAGTGCGATGCTGAACTGGGAGGAGCCGTCCTCTGACCGACCGTGGCATCTTGCCAGCAGTTTTTGTTTTCTTTAGGAGTTTCATTGGCAAATGAATTAGCAGTGAAGTCACCAACAGTTGCACTATTGCTTAATCGAAACCTGCTTGGTGGGCACGTTATGACAGAGGAACATTCAGAGAGTGTGTTTTTGTGGAATTCTACTCGAGAGTATGTCACGAAAGGGAGCGGTAGGATTAGACCAGCAGAATTTCACTTGTTTTATTTGTGATCCACACTCTACTCCCCAGAAAACTCTCCGGATGCTTTATCAGAAGTCCCTCATGAATCACATTCCGCATGAATATATCAATATTAGTGGAGCCCACAAGCTATCCAAAATAGTTGCTTAGTTTTTATATTTCATTTTCTCTTAAAAAACAAAGCTTTTTTGTGGTAAATCTGGCTCTGTTAAAGCACTTTACAGCTTCAAATTTTAAATTCAGTTTAGACTGTATCTGTATGAGAAGCTTCATTTCAGGGATTGACAACAGCTTGGAATTGTAATATCAATTGTAATTCTAGAAAGCAGTAAATTGTTGGAATAGCCAGTGATTGCAGTAATGGCTCAGTGCATAAGCTTAACTGAATCAATAATTGCGTCACTGTCCTCAACAGATGTGGTATGGTTTAGAAATATATGGCTGGGATGGGGAACCAGATTAAGATCAGATTCTTAAGATCAGATTCTAAGTACGGCGCAGGGTTCACACATGTTAATCACTTTTCATCAGTCCCCAAGCAGCATGTGAAATTCTGCTGAGGTGTAATAATATAATCATGTCGAAATGTGTTAAAATGATAAGGGTTATAATAGAAATTCTCTCTGCTGAGAAATGTCCACTTTTAATATTCATATAGAAGTCTCAGAGTCTAGTCTCAGACATTATGCAGAAAATGCTCCAATGGCCTACTTGATAAGGAGCTGGTCCTGTCTAAATGGCGGGATTTGTCAGAGCTGGCCTATACCAACAAGGTCCTCCCCACATTAATGCGTTTCATCATTAGTTTTGTAATTGAAGACTCATGCTTTATGTCACTGATTTGTGACAATGATGGGAAACATGCAAAAAAGAAAAACGTAGGAAACCTAATGATCTGGAAAAAAACTTGCCGTTTGGGGGTCCATTTCAATGGACTTTCCTTCTCTTCTGTGACATGGGTTTGAGCCTGAGCGGGTCTATCTCTAAGCGTTGTGCTTCGCCATGTGAAGCTCACAGAAGCTCCACAGTTTTTGAGCAGAGTCAAAGTTGAGCCGCCGGGGGAACGGTGGAGATGGAGACATGAGCAAATTTGCATATTCATAGATCTGCGCATACTAAATTGAGCGGAGGTGTAGGGTTATATCTAAACCGTTTCACTGTATCAAGGGGTCACGGGGAAACTTTTGAGCATGTTGCAGTAATGACCGGAGGAAAAGATCGGGTGTAATATTAGCCGACGAAAGCAGAGCTGTACAGGAAGGCATTTATTTAAATAGCCAGCAACTCATATGTCCAACTCAGGAAACAATTTAAAGAAATAAAGTACGAGATTGTTAAAAAAAAATCCAAGTCCAATAATCATATGTAATCTTTAAAGGAGCAACATGCCATGTTGCTCAATCAAATCAAATGTTTTGCTTACAATAAGATCTCATGGCTCACTGTAAAATGTATAAGGTGTGTCCACCCAAAATGATGTAGTTATTTCACAAATAATGCTCAGAGCACAGAAACATCACTTTCCTTCATCAGTCCGCTGACAGAGTACGGCTTTCTTTGCACGACCAATGACATTTCCATTCCTGTCGCACTGCAGTGAGGTTAATGCAGATGTTAACAACTCTTGCTCTTTGCTAGGTCAGTCATATCACATGAAGGGTGAAGTGTATGTGGCAATTTACTGGCTTAAATCCTTTCCTTCACAACCTTTTTTCACAGCTGTTCTTCCATATTTACTTACTTTTTTAAACATCTCACACAGTTGCTAATAGTAAGGGTCAGGAGCAGAAAGTACACAACCTGGAATAAGAGGAATAAATACAGGGTTGGAATTGTGAACTTGTACATTACTGTTTAATACTCATCACGCAACACAACCTCTGACCTTAACAAGATTGTAATCTCACCATTTTTTTCATCTTGGAGTTATGAAACTACATCGTCTTAGTCATGTCAATTTTCTTGTTTCACAATTTTTTATGAGATGAGGCTCAAGTTAAAGTTAATGGACGAATTAACATCTGTCATGCCATCACAGAGATTTAAATACAAGCTGAAGATAGA
The DNA here is from genome assembly GCA_907169785.1 of Menidia menidia. Taxonomy (NCBI): domain Eukaryota; kingdom Metazoa; phylum Chordata; class Actinopteri; order Atheriniformes; family Atherinopsidae; genus Menidia; species Menidia menidia. The sequence goes on from CAJRST010000002.1 coordinate 6,483,012, forward strand.
GCTTTGTTGAATGAGTGGTTGGTCCCCTCCAGTCAATCAAAACATAGGTAGTGGGTAGATAAAAACTCAGTGAAAACTCAGCATTCAAAATTATATACAAGAATTATAATGATGTGCCAAAATATAAAACACAATTAATCAGTACTGAATGTTCACTGGTATCCGTGGTCTTTCAATTCTTTTAAAGACCGTTTTAACAGACAGTGTAATCAGAGCTGAGTTTGTTTCAATCTGTAATTGAATTGCTTCATCCAAAGGGAACAGAGAAAACACTTCAATTGCACATATTTTCACCAGTTAGCAGTCCACTCAGATTGTAATGACTTTGTATCACATTCAGACCGCCCCCTTTTATCGGTAACTAAGTGTTTGTGCATGTATGTGTAAAGTAGCAGAATTTCCAGATGAGTGAACAAGTAAAGAAAGTGTTAACAAAGTGAGAATTTGCACGATATTGACATTTTCCATTTTTAAGTCAGGTCGAACCAAGGCGAAAGCGGCCCCTTTTTACTTTCTGACGTGGAAAGTAAAAATATACATGGCTGTTCTGTCCGCAAAACAACACAGCCATGAGTTTTTTAATCAAAGGCATATACAAATATGATCCCCCCCCAAAAAACTCAGGTATCTGTTTACAGGAACCGACAATTTGTAGAAGAAAAACTCAAACATGCAAGTACCGTAGTTCGTTTTTGCTACCTCGTCCTTACCAACAATAAACTGTACTTAAAGAAAGAAGATGTATGAAAATTAGTAAACAGGATCCAAACATGACACCTGACATCCCTCCCTCCCTCTTTTAACTTTAAGCATGCACCTTCATAAAAGATCACAATTCTTGCTGAAGACTACTGATTTGCTAAATTGGTAATATTCATTCTGACATATTGCTGAAGATATGGTGACATCGTATGTGTGTCTCTAATAGCAATTTCTCACTTTGCATTAGAGCATTTTGCATGGCAGCCATCTGTAATGAGGCTGTCATCCCACATCATGAGATTGTGTTCTGATTAGAGGGATTAAAAACTCTGCAAAACTCAGCTGTACCAGTGAAGGAAGGCCAATTTCCTCCCTCTATCAACGAACTGAGCAGGGGATTGGGATGCCACTACTTCAGTCTGATCATTTGTGACAGCTCGTAGACGTGTTTTCAGGAGGCAAATGAGCCAAAGTTTTCACTCAGCAGATCGAGGTTGTAATTCTTTGGGAAGCCACTAATGACAAATCCATGGATTTGCACACTGTGTTTGTTTCCTCCCAGGATGCCTGTAGAGAGACGGTCGATAAGAGACAGATCTGCCTTGGGTCGGTTTCCAACTGTCACGCTTGGATTTGGCGAGGACTCGGTGGAAGAAAATGAGGAGGAAGGAAAGGAGAATGACGTGAAAGAAGAGAACGGGTGTCGGCGGTGGCTGCGCAAGGCGTGCCCGTGCTGTTTCACCCCACCCAACGACGATGACATCACAGACACCGTCGTCACAGGGGTGGACGATCCAGATAAGGATGACGGGACGGAGGGTGAAAAGCCAGCAACTGGTGAAAGTGAACTTGATGGTAATTAGAACTGACACACGCTCTTTATTAGAAAAAAAAGCCAAACGAAAAAACAGTGGCATAAATGGACCTCGGTCTCCCCCGTCTTTGTTTTCACAGCTCTGCTTTTGAAAGTCAAATCAATAGACCTGATGAAAAGCAAGTCTGGGGTGAACCGGAGGGAACACCACACAGATCTCTACCAGAGTGACAGCCTCATCATCCGCAGAGGGCAGAATTTCCAGATGTGGATAACCCTGTCTCGACCTTTGGACCCCAGCACAGATGAGCTTCATCTCGACCTAAAAACGGGTTAGTGAGACGGAGCCCAGTGCACAAACACAAATGAAGAGTTTCACGCTCTTGTCAAATATTTTATGCAATTGACCTCAACCACGTGTACATTTTCCACTTTATTTATTAAAGACTCAAAATAATAAATTAACATAATGTCTAATCAAAGAGAGTGCAAATGTAGTTAGCAATTACATATTAATTCAGAGAAACAAATGCCCCGACTGCATTACTGTCAGATCCAGTAAGAAATGGCTGAGACACCATGATGCATCTCTCATCTAGGAGCACACCAATTTGTATTTGGTGCAGTGTGTAACTGTGCTTTGTGCCCTTATTTTGCTAAAATAAATCATATTTTTTCATCTGCAATATATCTGGATTTAAAGAGGCTAAAGAATTAAATAATACACATGATTGCATTTCCTTATAGCCCGAAGAACATAAGATTGCCCGAACCACGTGTAGGGTTTTAGGATCAGGTTCAGTTTAAAATGCATTTCTGCAATAACTGGATGAAAACAAAATTAGTTTGACCACTAATAACTTTTGTTGATGTGAGAAACAAATTAACCTGGCAGAAAACTTTCTGTAATTGTGGCAGTTAAAGTGTTACTTTGAGATTAATGGCAAGATAGAATACTTAATGACCTGATTATTTAAAGATTCATACTAAATTTGAGGTTCAACTTTGTGTGATCTGTCAAAATACCTCATTATTATGTTGGTTTCTCCCCAAGTAGAACATTCTTGTTGAATGGGGCTGATTGAGACGACATGAGGGAAACACCATCCGTTTTTATCTCCGTGCGGTTTGTGTTAAAAATACACAGGGGTCAGTCTTCTGACATAATTATCATGATTTTCATAAGTATGTGAAGCACATTATATGTGTGAGAGACGCTACATTTACATTGGAAAGAAAGAGGGCTGAGGCAAAGGCTGGATTTTTTGGTTGCCATCGCTATGGTAACAGCTCAGTTGCTATGCTTGTGAGAGGAACTTTTAAAGATACAGTTCTTAAGTCTGGTTGTCTCAGCCTCAACCCCCACCTGTTTATGTGTTCGTGCCGTTCATACCCCCCCCCCCCCCCCCCCACGTTCACACACACACACTGAGCCGACTGCTGTAAGACGGGGAGGACACCGACTCATTTAGATCCTTCAATTACAGCTGTGCATGATAACAAATGACGCTCAATGCCGGTGTAATTACAGTGTCTTTTACTGGAGGGTTGTGCGTACGTACAAGGAGAGAAAATTCTATCTTATCTGCAGAGTTCCAATTGACCAGATTTGCTTGAAGAATGACCAAATGACCAAAGTAATGTGTTATGTATTTAAAGAAATATTCTTCATTGTTCACTTCAGGGAAAAAAAAAAAACCTCATCCAACAGGGTTTACAACCTGAGGTAATAAAGAAAATAGCAACACTGATTACGGCTAATCATCCAGTCATTTTAAAGCACCTGTCACATACGCAATTAGCAACAGAACACAATGCCGGGAAAATGGAGATAATGCCAGTTTACTTGCTTTCGAAACCCTATTACTGTATTGCTTAGGCACGTTTTCTGCTGGAATTTTTCAGCGCACCTCCAGTACACATGAACGTCTGAAATCCTGATATCTCAAAACAACACAATTTTTGGTTTGTTGTTTGTAAAAAAACTGGTGAGACGCAGCGATGGCTGACTTCTCTGACTTTTTGCAATGTGCTGCTCGCTGGTTTATTGCTTTAAAGGGCTTCAAATTCCACTTCATATCTGACAGGGGGACATTACCGGGCAGACTAAACTACACACTTATTGCTGGTCCAGCCTTTGGGCATGAATGCACTGGATTTATTGATTCTTATGACAATGTGCTCATTAGAAAGACACAATATGAAAAGGCATTTGGGCTGTGTGTGAGGACAGCTCAACGAGTTTCGAAGGAACAACTGTTTGTTTGTTTCCTCGTGGAGTTAGACATGAGACCTTAGCCGGCAGCTGCTTAGTTACAGTATTTTAGAAGAGTATCTTGAAAAGGGAGGAAAGCTTGGATGCAAAGGGGGGAAAACAACATCGTCCCCTGGAATTCCCTAATTATCTTGTTATGGATTGTTTCTCTCATGTGGGCAAAAACCTTAGTTTTACAATGTCAAGTTCTGCTTTTGGCAGGCTGGTGATTTACAATATATATATATTTGACTCTTAGTCCATGTCATTTTTACCAATGCCCTCAGAAGCTACCAAACTCTGTGTCTTTCTTTGCTGTTGAGAATCTTTTGAAGACTGCTGGGAATTCCTCATATCTAACAATGCAAACAGCCTTATATGCTTAAAATTCCCTTATTTTCTATTCTACATATCCTTCTTCAACCCTGTTAAAAAGATGGATTAACACAGATTGAGCAGTTACAGGCCGAACCACATCGAAGTATCAAATGATTTTTTCTCCCTACTTGTAGGTCACTTTGGAACAAAGTGTTATATAAGAGTGCTGGACCAAAGTTTGAGTATTTTTACATGATGATGAATAGATTTTAGGCGTTTGTAGCAGCATTTTAGGGAGTCTGGCCTTACTAAGATTCTGTACATGCTCATGGCATCTGAACAGTTAGTTTAGGGTCACTTGCCTCTTTAATGAAAGCCTGTCTTTAATCCCTTTGCCAGAGGTGCACAGCTGCTTCTTCACTTACAGCTGGTGGTTCATTCTGCAGCTTTCTTGTCTCCCCGCTGTTTTTTTTTCTTTTTGTTTCTCACTTGTTTTCCGTAATCTAGTGGGCCGCTGGGTTTGTGATCAAAATGACTGTTTCATTTGTTTTATTCATTTCTTTGCAAGTGGTATTGTCACGGCCAATCAGGGGCCTGTCGGTCCCTGACTGAATCAGATAAGAATAAACTTTTCTTTCTGTAACTGAAAAGTAGGGAATTAGTTTTTTTAAGGTTTTTGCAAGGTGACATTCATACAGGAAAGGAGAATCATTGAGGGCTTTTGTTTTCCACGATTCGGGAAGAGGGCAGGGAGGAAATTTGATGACAGTTGTACGGTTAAAAGAAAAGTTGATTGATCATAATATATAGTGTCTTTTGTTCTCATGAAAGTAGAACTGTATTCTATTCATGCCACCAAAGCCCAGAAACTCCTTTAGTCATCACTGGTGCTCATGACAGCAGTGACACTCACAGTTAACTTCAAACTACTGCTTTGGTGCATATCATTAATATAGGTGCATTGGGATTAAAAGCCATCACACAAGGCGTGTGCATGTGGGTGTGTGTGTATACACACCTTGTTCCTAAAGCACATTCAGTAATCTTTCTGTTTGTTTTTTATTTTATTTTCTATTCATTCAAGCATACTGGGAATGCAGGTGTGGCTTTAATTAGAGTGGAAAAAGCACAATAACTGAACCAAATGGTTCCTTTCTGTTGGGGCATGTCACGGACAGCCTCTGAGAGCTTTCATCTACTTTTTTTTTATTATTTCTATGTGTGCATGATGTGTGTCTTCTCTCACCATAGGCCTGCTGCCAGCAGTGTCAAAGGGAACCCATGTGATCATCCCTCTGGTGGAGAATTTGGAGGACGGTCGCTGGGAGGCTGCAGTCACGGAACAAGACGGCAAAAGGATGAAGTTGTCCGTGAACTCGCCACCAACAGCCGTCATTGGCAGATATCAGCTGACGGTGGAAACAAGTTGTGCAAATGGCCAAGCAATTTCCACCCACGACCCCAACAACGACATCTACATGTTGTTCAACCCATGGTGTGAAGGTAAACTACTGAGAGTGTGTTAATAACAAACATTTTCATTCATTGCAGACATCAACCTCAATAGTGTTTTTTAAATTAGTTTCATATTATCTTTTTTTAATTAAAAAAACTGTCAAATTAAATACTTGGAATAAATTTCTTTGCATTCCACATCTTAAATGGACATAAATCCCCATTTGAAGTTTCTAACAAGGTACAATTGAAAATGCTTTCCAGTGTTTAAAAACAAAAAAAAGGAACTAAGTGTTTTACAAGAAGCTGCTTCTGTTGCTGTGAGAGTGATTGTTAAATTGCTCAAATTGGCCTGTCAGCCAATGTATGAATGTGAAAAGACCATTTCCAAGACTGTCTGTGTTTATGTTTTTTAGGATTCAGTGCAGGATGAAAGAACACAGTACTTAATTATTTGAAGACTGAATACGCTTAGGGCTTAACGGGAGAAAAAAGTGGGGGTTTTGTATAAAATGTTGGAAAAACAGCAGTGACCCATACATTCAATGCAAATGCTCTCACTGACTGTATGAACTGACAGCTTTTCCTGTTTGTTTTTTGTTTCTTATGCGTTGATATACATCCATTTTGATGGAAAGTCTTTTAGTTAAAATGCGATAGGTATAATTCAAAATGCTTGTAATGAAAATGACTTGAATCATGGATTTTAATAAGATTATTCATTTTACAACAATCAATCTATGTTGCTGTGACAGTGTGACAGTTGATTAATCAGGTGTTTTTATTAGCCTGCCACTCATGAATGGAGATAAAAAGAACATTTTCTAGACATTTTCTGTCTCTGTATGCATATTAGTTTCATTGCAAGATAAAACAATTTCATTACTGCACAATTCAAAGACTGAATAAGCGTACGGCTTATTAGGGATTAGTGGGTAAAAAATATGGATAATGAGAAAAATGCCGGGAAAAGAGTGACTTTTATTTCATTGCTAAACCTACAACAGTGGATGTTTTTTTCATCAACTTCATATCTTATTTGATCATACATTGATTTAATTTTTAGCCCTCCGAGACATACCAGGACACATAGCAAAATGTGCAGTTTTTTTTATTTTGGATGATGTCTAAAAATATTAGTTGTCCTTTTTTGGCATGTAAAATGTTTCTCAGTTCACACAAAGATTGGAACTTCGGTACCGCATCAGCGTGTTTACACATTCCAGCTCTCCCTTGCAGATATGGCTTGCTTCATTTCTGTGACATGGTGACCGAAAGTCATCACTGACAGATCCACTTTGCTCCGCCGTTTTGGTTCTGTAGTTTCACACATCATATTGATACACAGCGAAGGTGCCACACATTTCTTCAGGCCTGTCAACAAATGAAATTAAGTTGAAAGTGCCTGCAAGAAAATAATCCCCAAATGTTTTTCTACGCTCTTAGAATTTTCATCACATTTTCTTTTATGGGATTGGAAGGTAGCACACTGTTGTAGATTATCAAAACAGGGACAATAAAAAATTAAGCAACATGTCCAAAGAAATAAAGTAAATCCCAGGAGCCATTAAGTCACTGATTAACCTAGTACAGACATTACGTGTCTGTACACTTAATGTGTTTCACCTTTCCCCATGAAAAGATTAAAAAGGAAACCTTCAAACATGCATTTTTCATCGCAGCTTATAACATAAAAGACACAACATGTCACAAAACTCTCACCTTATGCTTGTCACCTCAAGAGCATAACGCCTTTCATCATTGTTTCTTGAACAATGGGTGAGAATTTTTTTTCCAAATAGGCATCATTGATGTCAGCTTGACAGATTATAAAAAGGTCTCTATGAGAAAAAGATGCATTGGAAAGTGCAAAATGTACATTGAAAAAAAAAACTAAACAAAACCTAGAAGAAATAGAAGAAATATTTCCGAGTTATTTTTGACAGAGCAGCCATGTTTAAGTGAAGGGATTTAATCTTGTTCTTCACTTGGTCTGTCAGATGACTCAGTGTTCCTGGATTCTGAAGACGAGAGGAGGGAGTATATCCTTAATGACGTTGGACGGATCTACTATGGCACAGAACACCAAATTGGAGTTAGGACATGGAACTATGGCCAGGTGAGTGAACGCTTCTACTGCTCACTGTGTTTGGTGAACAGAGCTGCACAAACTGTTTTGGCTCTTCAACCATCTTGTCCCTTTGCCTCTCTCCGTCATTCAGTTTGATAAGGACATTCTCGCTGCTTGCATCTTTATCCTTCAAAAAAGCGGAACTCCGAACTCTGGTTTGGGAGACCCAGTTAATCTGGTTCGAATCATCTCGGCCATGGTGAGAATATTCCTGTCCACCGTCCTTAATATCTATCTTCATAAAGTTATGAGCTCGTTATACTTTAAGAAAGTAATGTTGAATTTAATACCAGCAATGCCTTTCAAAATAAATTTGTACACTGCCGAATTCTAACTTTTGGTGATTTTGTTGTAGCTGTAAACTCACAATGGGCTAAAAAGTACTTCTTCTTTTTAACCAGGAGGACAATGCAATCATCAAAGCATTACGGCTTTATATTCACATCTAGAAATGACTTTCCTCATTTTTCCAGATCAACTCTCCTGATGACCTCGGTGTCCTGGAAGGAAACTGGTCGGGGAACTATTCACTGGGAACTTCTCCAACTGTTTGGAGTGGAAGTGTGGAAATCCTGCAAGAGTACTACAAGAAGAACGGCACTCCTGTTAAGTACGGCCAGTGTTGGGTTTTTGCAGGAGTTGTCACAACAGGTTGGTTGGTTTTATTAATTCCTTTACCCATATTTCTTTGGTGTATCACATGCATTTATAATGTCAGTTCCACATATCAACACTGGTTTGTTGTCCCTCTTGCCTCAGTTTTGCGGTGTCTGGGTATTCCCACTCGAACTGTGACCAACTTCAGCTCAGCTCACGACACAGACATCTCCTTGACGACAGATGTGTACTTTGATGAGAACCTGGAGCCCATAGAGTACCTCAATGCGGACTCTATCTGGTACGTCTTAAATGCCTAAGATAGTCTAACTCCTCGCAACCCCTGCAGCTCTTCAGTCTTAGTGACCCTGTTGATTCCTAAAGGAACTTCCACGTGTGGAACGACAGCTGGATGGCTCGTCCCGACTTGCCTCCTGGTAATGGAGGTTGGCAGGCTGTTGATGCCACACCGCAGGAGACCAGCCAGGGCACCTACCGCTGCGGCCCTGCTCCTGTCTCTGCCGTGCGCAACGGTCAGGTCTACCTCAAATATGACTGCCCCTTTGTGTTTGCTGAGGTTAGTGGATTGTCTTTTTTTTCCATTAAAAAGATTCATTCCAATTGGAGTTTTCCAATTATGGGAGTTAAAATGTGTCGGTTTCCCTTTTGCATAGGTTAACAGTGATAAAATATACTGGCAGAAGAAAGTAGATGGTACCTTCAGTCAAATCTACAGTGAAAAGAAGATCGTGGGCCACTCCATCAGCACCAAGGCAGTTGGCTCAGAGGAGCGCAGCGACATCACACACCTCTATAAACATCCTGAAGGTAAAATCAAAGAGCAGAGGATCAATAACTGGAAACTTGAAGAGCTCTTGTCAGAAACACATTGACCCGCTGGGGTATTAAGCAGTATTGTTTATTAAATCAGTGCAACAATCCATTTTAAGGTTCAGAACAGGAACGCATCGCTGTGGAAACAGCCTGTAGCTACGGCTCCAAAGCAGAGGCCTATTCGTCCCCCACGGCTGAGGATGTGTCCATGGAGGTGATCATGGATGGGGAAGGCCCCAAAATGGGACGAGATGCGGAGCTGACCATCAAGCTGAAAAACGGCAGCAACAAGCAGCGTAATGTCAGCCTGCATAGCCAGCTGGCAGTCATGTACTACACCGGAGTTCACAAAGCCACAGTAAAAAAAGACGAGACGGATGTGGAAATCCTGCCCAATGAGGGTGAGTGGACAGTCCAGCCATGGCCATCAGTGAATCCCAAAGATTGTTGCCGGAATGAAAAAGGACGAAATGAACAATCGACTAACACATAAAGGCAGGAACCTGTTAATGAGTGAATAATCACACACACACGTTCAGGTGCCAAATTCTGACAAAAGACTTGTCATATTTGCGTGTTTGGTTGTTGCACAACAACCAAACACACTAATCAGCATAATTAAAGGTAACTCATCCATAAATTTGCTAAATGCATGCACAAAATTAGCGCCGACCAGTCACCGCGAGTGAAAACAAAGGACTGATGGCGGGTTCACGCGTTGAGTGAATGTCGTGCCTGGTTTAAAAGGTAAACAGCTATGTAGACGAGAAGCAGAAATGCCATACAAACAGAAAATTTGAAAATGAATAGGCGAAATTTCTCCAAATAAACTATAACCAATGGTACAAGACAGATGGGAGGAGAGTTAGACTTGCTGACATGGCTCTCAATTCAGCTTTGACTTTGCAACTGATGGTAAAGAAAGCCTGTAGAAAGGCTAAGCCAAGCCCATTTTCCTTAGCTAGTCATGATGTTGCTGGAAATATTTTTCCTTGATTTTTCACCAACTTCGGCTCAGATGTTCGTTTGCTTTCATGTTTTAATCCATCCGCTTTGATTGTTTGAGAAAGGAAGACCCAACAAATTAGCAGCCATGTGCTCCTCTATATCACTGACTACTTCTATCAAGAGAAACAAGGGAGCTAGGATCATATTCAGTTATTGAGTGCATTAATTGGACAAAACTTATAAAAAGCTTCCAGGTAGTTTTATCTTTTCAGCTCCACTGCACTTTTTATTTCATAGATTACTCATTGATCTCAGTATAATTTGAAATTGTTCTGTAGTTCTTTAAAGAAAAAAGAAGCAGATGCTCAATGCACTAATTCAGAGACCATAAAATGATTATTTGATCGAGGAAATCTTTTTTACCAGCTACTCTGTAGCAAACCCACCAACTAGGTGGATAAGCACCAGTAAACACGGAGATTGGCTTTGGAATGGGTCTAACACCTCACACACTCGTCTTCTAATCCGTTCTTTTAAACACATTTCTCTGCTTACCTGTGTGATTACAGAGAGGTTGCTGGAGTGGACCCTGGAGTATAATGTGTACAAGAGCCAGCTGATAGATCAGGCCGCCCTGATGCTTACGCTGTCAGGGAGGGTCAAAGAAACACAGCAGGTTCTGGCCACTCAGTTCAGTTTCAGACTCAGGACACCAGACCTCATCGTAAAGGTAACCAACACAGCCCATCAGGAAAATACTGCCATGCTGGAGATATCAATCTAGATCTAATCTTTACCGCTCCACTGTTATGTTACCACACAGCCGATTGGAAAAGCCACGGTGGGAGAGAGGACGGAGGTGCAGATTTCCTTTACTAATCCACTACCGCAGGTGCTGAAAGCAGTGATATTCCACTTAGAAGGACTAGGCCTTCTACCTGCTCGGAAAATTGATTACGGGTAAGGCTGAAAATACGCTTCATATTGGTGCAAATTTGATATATTTTTTTGTACTAGTATCGAGTACATCATTTTCTTTTTCTGATTACTGCTATTATTTCCTGTTTTCCCCCTCAGAGATATCGGTAGTCATGCCTCCGTCACTCTCAAAGAGTACTTCGTCCCCACCCTCGCAGGACAGAGGAAATTGCTGGCTTCATTGGACTGCAAGCAGCTCACACAGGTTCATGGCGTGAGCAGCGTTACCGTGGAGGACAAAGACAGCTCTGCCTCATCGTGACGCGCTAACAGAAGCAATTTGATACTGAATGCTTTGGCATGTCCTGAATATAAAGAAGGCTGATTCTTCTTTTTTTTAAATCATGAAGATACAAGATATCTAAGATACCAACATACCATCCACATTTATTTTACAAGTGAACAGACCAGAGAGAGAAAGAACTACCACCAAAAAGCATTGAGGAGAAAGTGCCAATGAGCAAACGCTTCATATTATGTACCAGTATTAGCTTGGATCCCAGGCTTACTCGTTTTGATAAGGATGGCACGTCTTTATGTTTAATGTTGTAGAAATTGTATTCCAAAATATCAGATCTAGCAGACAGCAGAGCTAATAAAGTGCAGCAGCTTTAATGAAGGAGAAATGCTTTTGTAAAAACAGGCTTGATTTCTATTGTAGATCACGTTTTATATTTATAGAGGCAAAATATTTATTAAGTTCATTCTACCGTGTAAAGGCAAGTGTTTTGTGTGGATCGCTATTTAATACTGCAAATAATTCCGTGTTATTAAAGCAACATTTATCCAAGACTCAGCTCTGGAGTTGGTGACTTATTGGCCGGCACAAAAATCCGACAGAGACAGCTTAAAGAGGAGCGTACTAAGAAATTATTTAAATTGTTCCACTTTTAAATCATTAGTGACCAGCCTTTTTATTCTCCGTGTCTCAAGACACCATGATGAGCTAAAGGTGCAACAAAACAGTTATTTCTGATAGAAATAAAGATCCCCTTTGATGGGCGCTTTATGTCTTGTAACTCTGTTGACCTTTCCCATGAACAAAAAGCTATACTACACCAAAGAGAGGACCAAATGGCTTCAAATGACCTCTTTTTACGCTACAATTTCAAGCATGAACACAAGTCAAAGTTGTGCTATTGTTTTGTCAGCACCGGGCGTTTGTTGTCCTACATACTTGACTGTTGCTGACAAGTGATGGACAGATCAAAATAACAGGGCCATGGCTCCATGCAGCATGCCAACATTTGCTTTCCTACTATTCTACCTCTTCCTACTTTCTCTGAAGAGGTTTTTGCTGGTTGTGATTGAAATGGGACAGTGACCGTAAAACCAAGTAGCTCAAAGGAATGGTGCTGTGTGTTCACATGAGCAGTCTTTTAAATCTAAAGAGATACCAAAGGCAAATGGAACTTTCTTCTTTAATAGATGATGCTATCTTTAAAGCTACTTTTGTTTGTTTGCGGTGGTGTGCCATCTCATCCAATTAGTATTTGGCCTCAGTTGTAAGCAGCAGCTTAAAAACTGAGGAATTTTTAAAGGGTGCTAAGCTTGCAAATTTTCAGAATGAGGTCACAGAAGAGCAAATTGTCACCAGTATAAGAAAAACTTTTTTTTTTACATGCAGCTACGTGCTATATTTAAGGATGTCGCCACCCAGCTATCGATCTAAGGATCCAAAAGAGAGACCTTGAGAATCCTCTCCCCAGTGACAGTCTCTAGCTGCTCCAGGTGCTTATATAAACCCTCCAGCGGCTGAAATAGTGGGAGTCAGCAGTCATCCAGACCGTATCCCCTCAGCTTCAGCTGACTTCATTCAATACAGTGGGTTTTGATGAATGACAGAGCTCCTCAACCTGTGTCTACGACTGAGATTTGTCAACCGCTGAAGCTGCCTATATCTGCAGCCTTACTATCTTTGTCAAAAATCAGTTTTGATACCATTGGAAGATGAAAATTATTTCTTACCAATCTTCAAAATAGGTACAAAATTTGATTACACCACGTGAGAGTACTTTCTGAAATCCCCCTCACAAAAAAGAAAAAGAGTACAATATTACTTGATATAACTGTAAAGATCTCCCCCATGAAATTGAACCTGCCTGCCTGTCTCAAAAGAAGCTTTGGTACAATCAACTAAGTTAACTGCAGAACTCTAGCATTGCCTTTCCGAGGAAAACAAGCACAATGTTCACAATGTTTGCTAGACAAGATCTGAGCAACATACAGATGTTCACCACTGACACCACAGTTTTGGGAAAAAAGCCTGCCCTTTTTACTTTTCTCTGTTTTTCAGTTAGTCCTGCCATACTATACAATCACAAATCCCACCAGATTTAATGGGTCGGCTATCCTTCAGTGAGGTCAGTCTTCTTCTCCAATGCAGTATGTGTTGTCCACATACTGCATTGTGGACAACACACGAGAAGAAGGAAAAAACTTGGAGCTCTAAAGGTAAAAGCAATCTCCATATCATTAAACCACAACTACAAATGCTACTCGAAAAAAAGGGCTGGACTCCTCTCTGTGATTTAAAATTGAGGTAGCATACATATGAGCAAACCGGAGCAAGCAGATTCTGAGCCATTTAAAACCATTTGAGGCGGGACAACCCACGGAGCAGAGAATTGAACATCAGATTACTACTTGGGAATAATCTGTGCATGTGTCTGTGTAACGTGCTTGCAATAGAAACGCTTGCATAGTTTCTCACTAAGGGCATGGCCTTCTGGGAAATGGTTGTAGGTTGAAGGAACTAAAACTGTACGGGTCATTAAATTTCTATAAGTCATCTTACATGTTGTGCACAAAAACATCAATTGCCACATGGTGGCACTATAAGCACCGAAACCCAACTGTAGATACGACACTTTATCTAATCTTGCAGAATGTATCAATGAAGTCTGTAGAGTATCTCTTGAGGCAGACACAGCTCGTAAGCAGAGCCAATTAGAGCTCTCATGTCTGACATGCATAGCTGTGCTGTGTGCATATCATCCACGCTGATGGCTGCTGATTATTACGAGTGGCTTCTCCTGCAGAGAGCAGCAATTTAGTTTGGCGCTCTACATAATGAAGCTCAATCCCGAGAAGTTTTTTTTTTGTCTTTATATAGAGCAACCTCGTTTTGGAGATGGAACATTTAATTTGCCATTCCATTGGGATTTAACCTGAGAAGATATAATTTGGTGTTTAAGGCTCTCTCGTGGTGCTAGTAAGTGTTATGGGTCAGACCGCGCCCAAAAGTCCTGAGTGAGGTCTGACGTGGGTGGAGGCAGGTGTCCCATTGGCAGAATGGGGCACACATAACATAAGCCAGTTCTGGCATAGACTGCAGTAAATGGTGAGAGGAACTATCCATGGCTCAAAGCCTGTGTGAAAATGTAGATTTGGCCCGTGTTTGGTGGATAATGGGGCTGAGTTTAGGCAGACCCACACGAACTGAAAGCCAAAAAGCTCCGGGCACCATCTTCTTTGGTGAATGATTAGCCTTTTTTTTCACCCGGTCAAGAAGTAAAGTCCACACATAATTATTTGTGATACAATGGCACTGACAAGACGGAAACATAAAATTAAAATATCTTAGAAATGACTGTGTTAAAGTTCAAGATTATTCTTTGAGCTGTAAATTTGAGAGCAGGTGATGGGAGCTGATCCCAGTTTCAGTGTCAGTGCATCAACACAATCTTGCAAATACTGGGTGCTCAGCGTAGTAACCGTGTGTATCTCCTGAAACCCTGACTTCTTTGCGAGCAGTAATCTCATTGGACGTGCTCTCAAAGCCAAGAGGCAACTAGGATGTGAATAGTTCAAATATGGTGTATATAAACTTTGACGGTGAGTGCAGCTGGCACAAATTGATTCTACCATTCCTCGTGTATGCAAATGTTCTGGGATCCAGCCCCACATGTGAAATGGCTCCAAAAGGTGTTGTAACTCTTTTAAGCAGGCTTTGTGCCTCGGGGCATGTTAATGCGTACCATAAACGCACCACAGGTTGTGGTGAATAAATCACAATAATTTCTCCAAAGATTGTCATCTGTGTCTTCCCATGCTGAACACAAGGCTCTGTGTCACTGCCACATGACAATATCTGTCTGTCTGGACCATTGTCTGGTTGATGTTTACCTTTTTTCGGTGTGTGTGTGTGTGTGACGATACGTGGCGTGCAGACCCCAGTGGGAGGAGGGTTCCGACTGCGGCAGGATCTGAAAAAGCAGATTGCTTTCACTTTGATCTGGCCTTTTTGTGTTTTTCTTCCTTTTTATGTATCATGGTGAAAGAGCTAATCTTCATCTCTGATGTTTCCCCGGGTTAAAAAAACCATTTAGTTGGTAACATACTTATTTATCTGTGTGTTGCAGCAACACTTTGTTGGGCAAATTTACTTTAACCTGCGTTCCATGGTTTAGGATTATTTTGATTGCACAAAAACACCAACCATGTTGACCTTTCATAACACTGTGCACTTTATCAGAGCAATTTTGGACAAAAGAGAATATCCAAATTCCCCCTGTGGCTCCATGTCCTAGACACTAGAAAAAATTCATCTGCTTGTTTGCAAATATACTGTGTACTGATTTTTTTATTTCTGCAAGCCCCTTTCTTAACTTCAGTGCGAAACAAAACATATTCTCCTTATGTAAATTATCTTAATTGACCATTCTTTCCAGTTTCACGTGAATGTCAAACTAAAGAGAAAAAGCGCCAGGCTCCGGCTAACAGTTACTTAATGCATTTGGGTTAGTCAAGTGCATTTATTTGGTAAAAGCTGATATCATTTTGATTATTTAATGTAAAAAGGCTAAAGTTTATTTTTAGATATTGCCTTAAATGTATTCCTCCAAGGGTAGACTCGGGGTAAATGTTGAGGGAAAAATTTAATTTGACTAAAAAGTTCAACTAAAACCAGTGTCTGCAGGATATAGTGGGCCTCACGGTCTTTCCATAAACTGTCAGATGGATAAAAAAATTCAACTTTTTATACGGTAGTCAACATTTAAGTCAGTCTTGCAAATGCACAATTCACAATGGGCACCCCACTGTCACACCGAGTTGTTAAGGTGCCAAATTCACAACAAGGTAAATGTGTAAAAATGTGTCCTCGCCGAGGACGAGCCTGAACTAAGAAATAGTAGTTTAGTGGCAGATTTTCGTGTGAAACGGAGTAACTCCCCTTGGTGTTGACTTTGAGCTTTGAAACATTGCAGGCCTTTTACATGTGCAAAAAGCTTTTTACCACTCTGAAGAGGGAAAAGCCCTAAACGCTTCTTCTTCTAAATTACAAGCTTACAAGTAGCTTACAAAGGGGCTTGCCTGTCATATAAAACCTGTTTTATGAACAAAGGTCACCTGCGAGTATAATTATGTTTTCAGTTCTTTAAATATTAACTGTGCAATATTTGTCCTGCATGTTGTCCAGCTCCTAGCAATGGAAACACCCCCCCCCACCCGAGAAAACAGACTATAATATTGTGGATGCATCTAGCAAAGACATGTTAGACGGCAGCAGATTCTCACACTCTTCTCACAAAAAGAAACGCTTAGGATGCAGTCAAAATAACATAAGACAAAATCCATTAAAGCAAAGCTTATTTTTGAGTGCTGGACTAAGCTGGAAAATGTCTGATAGACCCTCTTTGTGCTCTTCACTGATAAAATGCTTTTCACAAATAGCTGAACAGCAGCATTTGTGCTCTGACTGGCACGGGAATCAATACAGACTCATAGATAGTGTTAGTTTTGCTCTTTGCTCTGAATTGATGATTTTTTTCCCTAGATTTTCCTCCCTACGACTACCCGTACATGCTTGGTCTGGCTTCCGAAACGTGTATCATCACTAAAAGCATCCGCTCAGTTAGCTGCTTCTCTCGTCTCCGTTCTTTACGGGCGGCAGGCTTGCTGTTACTTTTCTCCAGACTTCCTTATAGAGGACTGGAATGTCTTTAATGGGTTTTAGGATCAATGAAGATTTTTGAAGTCTGAAGTAGTCTCAGGGGTTATGTTGTGGTGAATGAATTGATTCTTACTGTTGAGAAGTACCTGCAGATCCGTTTTACCCCATGAAGCACAACATCTGAGCAACACTGCGGAGGACAGACAGCCTCATGTATCTGGTGCTTGTTTATCTGTATCACTTCAAAGCTCAGTGCAACTTTTATTTGGAAACTTCTTCAAATCGATTTTCTTTAGGGCAAAAAAGGATACAGTGAACTGTGTGCTGGCAGTGTCTTTGAAAAGGTTCTGTCAATTAATGGCTGACACTAAGAGCAGAGCGCTCAATGAAGTCTTCAGTTCATAATGATCCGGAACAAGCTGTAAAGCAACTCTTCAATCTTGGTTTTTACAGGTTTTCTTTGTTAAAAACAGTTATGAATACATAATAAATAATCATAAATACTAAGAACATTATACATAATTGTTTTTCTAATACCTGTTTTTAAATGATGTGGAAATTCAGAGTGATACACAATGCACCTTGAGGGAATGTACAAATGATTCTGCCACTCTCCTCAGCTTCATTGGGCTTTAATAAGGAACCAGCAGTTCAGCTGACAACCTGCAATCTTAATTAATTGGTTCCCTTACTGACTGAAAAGCTGCCATGCCGCAAATATCATTCAATCGACACATGAAATTCATTCACAACTTAAGCTTGAGAAATCAATGTTTACTCTCTGAACAGTTTCCCCCTTGCCCGGTTTTAAATTAAATCTGAATCTTAGGCACTCAATATCTGAGACAAATAGAGTTTAGAGCGGCAGGCAAAGAGAGCCAATCATGGCTGTGCGACTTTGGCTCCACATTAAACACCTAGAAACCAACATTAGTGCTGCATATGATGAGGACAGTTAAAAAGCCTGAAAGGTGTAAAATAGTATTTTTATATTAATGGAAGGGCCTCCAATAACCTTCCATCCATCCATTATCGTTATCATTTTAGTTCCATGTCTGCTCACTTGAAACTGATCTTAGAAATGAAAATATATATATATATATTCAGGGTCAAAAAGTCTGATTTTAAACCTCTGTTACAAATTTTAAGATTTTTTTACACATTCATATTCCTTCAAATTATCTTCAGCTATCAGTTTTTGTTAAACATGTCACTTAAACTGCAGTTTTGCCTTTTACCATGAAAATTGCATGTCCTTTAACTAATTTTTATTCTGCTTTAAATTGTTGTTTTTTTTCAAATCCTAGGGATACTTCGTCAATTCTTCAGCTCATTTGCAAAAGTTACAGTTCCTTTCAGCAATTGCTTTGTAACTTTCAGATTATTCTTATCACATTGCAATGTGTCGTTCAGCTAATTGTAGTTACTTTACTTGAGCATCGGTGTCTGATAGGTCACACTTGAAAAAAACAGTATCACGTTAGAGACAGACAAAAATGCAACATTTGAGGAGGCAGAGAGGATAAAATAAATTGTTTACAGAGAATACACCAGGTAAATGAATTAAAATGATTTAATTCTTATGGAAATGTAAACTTTACAGATTTTTGAGAAGTCCCAACGTCCACAGTTGTTGTGGAGACAGATTTTTTTCTCTATCTTTGGAGGCTAAGTGTCCCAGCCCAGACAAGACAGAAATGTAACTTGTGGATTCCATCAGATAAATCTAGCAGGCTTTTATTCCCAGGGTTGTGCCTTGCATTTGGAATAGTCATTCTCACATCTCACCGCAAACATGCTGTCTTGTTAAATGATTACTTGTTAAACTAAAGCTGAAAAAGAAACGTGCAATATTTTGTGCAAACCTCCAGAGTCCAGACCTTAAACAGACCTTAAACATTCAGTGTGGAATTTCGATCGTGAGCGGAACATTTATAAATAATAGATTGCATAATTACATGACTCTGACAGTCATTCCTTGTGAGGGATTTACTCTACAGCAGTAAATATTTGTGAATGAAGATGTTTAAGAATGACAAGCTGGTAGACAACCGGCACTCAGCACAGGGGATAAACAGAAGGCTTTTTTTTTTATATGGAAGGCTTTTACATTTTACTTCCACTAACTGAATTTAAACCAAAAACAATCTGAAAAATAATCACAGAACAAATGGAAAATGTTCTCATGAGAGCATCACCGGGCTTCATGTGACAGGTAAGTCAAGTGCATGTCAAATAAATGTAGGCCACGCAGAATCATGTTGCCTTTTTTTTTCTTTTTACTTTTTTTATCTGGTAAATCCAGAGACAATAACCTTTTTAGACTTAAATCGACTGAAAGTTCTCAGCATTGTTTTTTCTGACGGGGAAGTCAAGTCTTCTAACTTTATGGTAGATGATAACAAACCCATGTGAACATTTATTGCTGTTATTGTTAAATTGATTTTTTCAGAGGGCAGCCTTGTGCAATCCCCTGACAATTTTCCCTTTCTGGATTG
This sequence comes from Menidia menidia, assembly GCA_907169785.1. NCBI lineage: Eukaryota > Metazoa > Chordata > Actinopteri > Atheriniformes > Atherinopsidae > Menidia > Menidia menidia. The sequence goes on from CAJRST010000002.1 coordinate 6,502,437, forward strand.
ACGGCTTCAGCTGCCGTCTGATTATTGCACGGAGATTGTTGCCTACAGAAGATAACCATTTCGCCTGGCCCTCTCCTGATTAAAATTCAGGACACAACAAACACAGACAGTCAGAAACTGTAATCCTAATGAAAATGCATTACAGAGAAAAAGTCAAACTGACGAACGTCAGAAGAAGCTAATTGTATTATAGCAAGAATTTATGATAAACCATTTTTGCCTGCGTAAGTTTTCAAGAACCAGTTTTAAAGGGGACAGTTTAGAAAAGTATTTCATCTACACGCGTATCAGATTTGAAACAGAATGCCACTTAAAGGGGATGCAGACAAACGGAAAAATAATCACGAGCTCGAGGTTAAATATTCATACACTTTCTTCGTGTACGAACCAAAATAATAGGTTGTCAAATCAAAGTGCCACCTCCACGTGATGTTTTGGTTTAATAGCAAAAGAAAAAGAAAAAAAAGGTATTGTTTGAGCTTTAGTTTTGCTCGATACAGACCTCAGAGAAGGAGACTTGGCAGACTGTGCCTGACAAATGCCTGATCAAATACGCCACTTCAAAACACCCTATATTCTTACTTACTTGTGAATAGTTCACTCAGGAGCATTTACTCAGACGATTGGCTTTCTTTAGCTCCCATATCAAATCACCTATAGAATCTCAGCCCCCGCAAGTTTCTCCTGAGACTGGAAAAATGACTTTCAGTGGTATGAAAAATGTCAGGTGTTGCACAAACAGTGAGGGTTTAGGGTGAAAACAGCTCATTTTATGGGGAGAAAATGGCAACTTTACTTTTGATGGTGATGCCTGATGAACTGAGCTAGACTTTGGTAATTGGAAATTTAGTGGTGGTACCGTTGAACCTCTCTCCAATTCAGTAGCTACTTTAGTAGCAGCGTGAAGACAGCCAGTGGGAATGCTTGGTGATGAATATTGTAGATGCAGCCCAAAGTTGACATGACATCTGAAGGGTAAAAAAAAGTTGAACCCATTTAAAACCTGAATTGAATCATTTACAAAGCTATTGCGATTGCTTTAAATCCTAAGGAACTGGTCAACGTAACCTTTTTAGGGACTATCACACAACTCTCTGCTATTCTAATGAATAAAACAACCATGTGATTGCAAAACAATTCACAATTATAAACACATCTTACAAATAATAGATATCAACATGATTGCAGAGAAAGAAGTTGATCATTATATGAATAATGTCAGATAAACATACTTTCTAACAAAAGGTCTTTTATCCGTGGAAAGATCTGAATCAGAATCAGCTTTATTTATCAAGTATGTGTGACCATACAAGGAATTTGACTCCACAACTGCGGGGGCAGGCCAACTGGAGGCGCCCCTTTCCTTCAGAAAAAAGAAAAGACGACATCGCGGAAAGGAGTTGGAGGAAGATATATGTTTGCTTTTAAAAAAAACATGAAAGAGCCCATGTGAAATGAAATAGGAGGCATACAGTTGACAAGACATCATGTGGAATAAGTATGCACTGAAGTGACATTTCATAGAAAGTCTTGCTGAGTTATAAGCTAATTATACAAATTTGCTGACCACCTCTGTGAGAGGCTAACCTTTTGAGTTTGCACCTTTGTACAGCGGAGCTTTCTTTATGAGGACGCCACGTTCTTCGCCAGTGACTCGGTCAAACCGGGTCTGGCTGCTTTTACTCTATTAAAAGTCGTAGTCTTTTGTTGCTACTTCTGCCAGAATCTTGAGTTTGACATTAAACAGACGACAAGTATAACTTTTTCTGAGGAGTGTGGGGAACGGCACACGTGGCTAGCCACATACTCAACTTTATTCTGCTCCGTTTTCTGGCAGATGATGTGAGCTGAGACATTTGGTGCCCATGATGTGCTGGACTTTTATTTGCATATTTTGCATATCAAACAGATCTGGCTCTTTATTCTTCAATGCACGGTAATACCTGAGAGTGCCCTGTGTGGAGATGGGATCATCTGTATTTGCTGATTGATTTCTCACCAGTACCTATTGCTACATTAATATGGAAATGTTTTGCTGAGTCTGAGAGCTAAGGCAAAGATTTTCTTCATACCAAGTGTTGAACACTAACTGCTTTTTAAAGCTAATATTCTAACAGGCTGTTCTCTAGGAACATCTTGTTAAACTGCTCCAAAAAATATCAGTGTCTCCTGCAAACGCTGTATTATATTTTACACGCTAGCCGTTAATAATAAATCAACACACACAGAATGGCTCTATAATACATTACAAGGTCAGTGTAGCATCCCCATTAAAATGATTCCCTGCCTAACATTTGCTGCTTCAGAATTCTCCCGACTGCTTACAAGTACTTCATGCGATCCACTTAAAATTAGGGCAGCAATTACTCCGCATAAGCTGCCATAACTGATGGCTGGAGTCAGCCCCCCAGGCTGTGCAGGATGCCTAATGCAGTCCCTAAGATAGCAGACTCTGAAATATTTTAAACAACGCCATCCTTTTAACACCATAAGATGTGGGCAGGTAATGTGTTGAAATTACATGTCATTACATTAGTTTTTGCCAGATTATGTAAATGAAATACATTTGCATTGTTTAAGTGCATGTCGGTCCTCAAGTCCACCCTGCTGACCATAGTGCGCTTCATTGGGTGTGTGATTCGCGAAAAGAGTTCAGAGAAAAAACTAAATCTGTCGGAAAGATTTGTTTTTTTTAAATAATTTCGTATTCAAGAATGTTTATATATATTCTATACGGTTCATTAAAAATGGATAGCAGATTCAATAGACGTGTATTCATGGAAATTCGCTGCTCTACCAGTTCAGATACACAGGAAGTTTACGGTAACATTTGTCGAGCTGCAACACAACATCTCACAAAAAGATCTACAACGGCTGGAACGGCTATATTGTACAGAGAGATGAGGCAGCTTGAACCACTCAGGGTTTCTTTTTTCCTTCCTCGCCCATCCAGTCTTAAGGGGGTCTTTGCAAATAAAGCTGCATTGCGGTGAGATCTGCATTTCGTTTCTTTTTTCTAAAGGGGGTAAAATAAAGTTGCCAGCAGGATTATCTAACAGATTTAATTCATTCTATTAATGCATCCAACCCATGATTAAATTCATAATGTTGCCAAATGCTTGCGGAGAGGCAACTGATGAAATACTTGTTTCTCTTTTCAATAAAGGCCTTGAGATGACTTTTTCTTGCTAATTGGCGTCGTGTGAATTAAACTGAATTGAATGTACTGAGGTGAGTTGGATAAAAATAAAACGGCGCTTCAGTTTTGCAACTTACAACAGGATGCAGGTGCAGTACAGCAATAAGGGCTTCATATAAAAGCCAGAAAGGGCTTTCTTAATAGATTACAAACCCCATGCCTGTGAGGCTCTATAGAGGAGGACCACCCAACTTTGGCATTCAGCTCACAGTGATGAGGTTAGAACGATCACTGATGATAAATCAAAGAGGAGAGTGTATAAACAATACCCGAAGGCTGAACAGTTGCAGCTGTTCCGTGTATGTATAAAATGTTAGCATAATCCTTCACTGACTGAAAAGCTGCCCCAAAAGGTTGTTTTTTTTCCTGCATTCCAGAAGAAAATCATATTTATTCGAGTGGGTAAAAAACAAAATCTGAATCTTGTTTTCACAAATTTAAAGCCTGGTTGGAAGCCGTGAGCTATTTCACTTCCATTTTTCCCTTGATTATCCAGTACCAGTTTTTTTTATTTATTTCTTTAACTTTACATGTATCCAACAATGCCAAATCTGACAGGGGGACAGGGAAAAGGGGAGAGCAAAGAAAATTAACAACCCTGAAAAAGATAAAGATCCTTTAGATAGAGAAAGAACGAGAAAGAGAAAAAAGACAACAAAACCATAAAACCAGCTGCTATATCTGTATAAGACACAAAAACCTCCTGCGGTCTCTGTGGGCAATCCGGGCGGGGAACCTTTTGGAGCACCTGCCTGGAAGACCACAGGTAGCAACTACACCGGTACAAAGGACGTTAACCACCATCTCAATTGTGCAGCAACTGTAAAGAAGCTTAAAGAGGTGTGTGTCTGTGTGTAAGCATAAACATGCAAGACACGCAGGCCAAGTTTCACACAGTTTGTGCTCAGTTGTGGGTGCAGAGGTTCCACTGGCCACCGGCCATCGGCCAGAGAGCACCGAACCACAAGACAACTTAGCATCCACCCAGAAGACCACAAAGGAAGCCCCCCCCCCCAAATGAGCCCCCACGACTGTAGGCCAGAGGCCGTGAACCGGGGTTAGCAACAGCGGGGGAGAGCAAACCCAGAACCAGAGCCAACCAGAGCCCCGGTCACTCCCATCAGACATACTGACCCATAAGAGATGCATAAATAAATGAAGTAAAAAGGCAAATAAATAAGTAAAAAGCATGTTAAAAGTATAAATAAAATACAAATAAATAGACACATAAAAATAAGATGAAAACATATATCTAAAAACGACCCACACACACAGTACAGAGCCACATCACACACTTCAAGTTTGACTCGGTTCATAAATCCAATTCATAATGTTGCCAATGATTCTAATTATAATGATATTATATTATAATAATATCAAACGCCCAAGATTTCTGTTTATTTGTTTAAAACGTTTTAAATGTCCAATAAAATTTCATTCCACTTCCTCTCCCATGATTGTGTTCCACTTGTTGATTCTTAACAAAAAATAACTAATTTATATCTTTATGTTTGAAGCCGGAAATGTGGTAACAGGTTAAAAAGTTCAAGGGGGCACTGTAGAACTTAACTTTAGGACTTCAAAAATATAGCAATTGACAATGCAGGACCGGGGTGTCAAACTCCAGCTTTTTTAGACACTTTCCTGCTTCTGCACACCTGATTCTGATTAAATTGGCTCTCCTCTGGACATTGTTGAGCTTTGCTAACGGCACTTGGATGTGAATCAGGTGTGTTGGAACAGGGACACCTCCAAAACCTGCAGGACAGCGGCACTCGGGGACTGGAGTTTGACACCTGTAATGTAGCGAATATGGGTGTACAACTGGACAAATGACCTCCTATAAGGGCTCTCAGGTAAGTTCTTCTTTAAGTAAATGAGCACTTGCACGTAGGGTACGTAGGTTAATTCATTTAGCAGATTAATTTTGTAGACCAATCTGAACTCTTTATTGGATTAAACAATCACATATTACCATGAGATGTTGTTATTTTACAACCCAAAACAATATTAACAGCCATTCCATGTGAGTCTAGGTGAAGTCAAAAGCAGAGATCAGCAATCATGAGCGACCACAGGAGTGTGAGGGGGAAATGAATGTGAAATCAATTGATTCCAGACCCTCTATTTGATAATTTCCTTGATATTTTACCGTCTGAACTGTAATTTTCAGCTTTTTCTCTTCAGAACCAAACCCATGAATACCTTACATGTAGATGAAGTGTATCATCTTGGTGACATTCGCTTTTGTCTGGTGAGCCGCAGCTACTATTTGTGCTCCGTGGTTGCACATTCCTCTCAAGCAATCACTGGCTCAAGAAAAAGAAAAACATAAGACAAAAAAACAAAAAAAACTCCATATATACTCTGTTTAGACTTCAAGGCTGTCGATTATGTTTTGGGCTCATCTTTGTTGCGGTCATAATTATGTCACTGTCACCGTCTCTGAGTCACAGAACAATCCCGATGTTAAGCAGAAGGATGCGAACTGATTCCAATTTTCTTTTTGAAAGGCTGTGAATATTGGTTCTTAGGTCTCCCGTAGTGCACAGATACAATGTCAACACTCTTGCTGAGCAATTTGTTTTCTATTTGCAAGTCCACCTGCGTCTCTGCACAGGTCACTTACACCACAGCCTCCTCGTCTCTTTCTTGTTTGACCTTTTATAAGTTGCCTCCAAATTGACTTTCTCACCTTTTTTTCCTTTTTTTTCCTTTTTTTTGGTGGAGTCACTCGTAGGCTACTCCTCGGCTGGTCAATTTTTCCCACCGCTGATGAATTTTGGAAGCAGTTATGTCTCACGTTTGTCTGTTTTGAAAATTCTAGATAACAAGCACAAGACGTGCATCTGCTCAGCCGCAGCAAGCTCCGCATTCGAATTACTATTATTAAAAGGGGTCAGGGGAATAGCACCACCTCAATCTATTTATCCTCAAGAGCTTCTGTCAGTGGACCGCTTATGCTTTTTAGTTGTTTTTTTTTTCTTTCTTGCATGCTGGTTTAAACAAAAGACCAGGCAAAATAACAGTGGAGTCGCAGTCAGAAGATGTAACTAAAAACCTTAAGATGGGATGTATGACTTAACAAATTGAAATGAATAAATTCCAACACATGACCAAACATATAGACGTGCCATGTAAATAATCAACATAGGCTGCACAGTTGTATTTAATGGTCAATCCATTGTGTCGAACATGTTGGCTAAAAGAGGGTGAGACAGCATCCAGTGTCTTTCACTAACTTAAATTGTATCTGTCTCAGTGGTTTCATAATCCCTCAAGGGTTTTTATTGTCAAACAGAGAAATCGTATCACACTTTACTCTCAAAGGGGGATGGTGGCACTGTTGCTTCCTTCCATATCAAATCCCAAAAGATGGCTGTCAGGACACATTTTGATTCCGTTAGTCTGTATTCGATATTCAAAACATTTCAACACAACATAGGAAACTCTGATGAAAGAGATGAATGTCTGACTATATGAATAAGTTTCACAAATCAATCATTTTCTATCAGAATTGGTTCAAAATATGTATTAATCATGCTTTAACCATTGAATAATTTACTGCTTAATACAGTATACTGTATACTAAATCTAGTGCAGTCAAAATAACAACTCTGCAATATTGTTTTTGGATTGTGGGGAGAGTATCAAAAAAGATAATGCTTCCAATTCAGGACAACTCTGTTTCCTAACATGCAGAATTGTGTTCAAACAGCCAAAATTGAAATGTTCATAGCTTAATCTATATCCTGTCAACTAAAATCATTTTAAAGTCCACAGATCCATTTTCAGCTGCAGTTTCTGTCAGCTTGGCAGGGGGAGCTGGAGCCTGTCCCGGCCGCCGATGGGCAAGAGGTGGGGTACTCTCTGGACAATTCCACCAGTCCACTGCATGCATATTTATTCTAAAAACACTTGGTGACATTATGTATCATCAGGGCTTATGATTATTCACTTAGAAATTTGACAGAGATCTTAGTCTGAGACAGTGGTTCGAACTGATTACATTTTTATCACTTAATCTGTCATGAATATGCTAAGAAACTGACCTCCCATTTCTATTCCTAACATGAAATGGTTCAAAGGTGTTTCGTATAGTGGGAATAATTTCTGTTCAGTGTGGCAGGTTTTCAGTTCTAACCTGTGTATTCGTTGATATCATCATACAAAGAAAGCCCCAGTATGATTAACCTGATAAATCAGGCAATGTTTACATGTCTTTTTAAATTATGCATTATGACCAAGTTGTTTCACCAAGAATTTACACATGACTGAAGAAATAGTTTGATTCAGAAAGTTTGATAAAATCACGTCACAAGTGATTGTTTTTTTTCTCCCCTGCTCATGTTAATGGAAAATAAACTTGTTTAACCTCTGGGAACGTTCAATTAGCAAACTATCAACATTCCACAAAGTAGTGTGTTTGAGGGCATCTCTGAGTATGCACGTGCACCTGCTTAAAATTCAACTAGAATTAGAATGAGCCAAAAAGGTGCGTGATTAAAAGACCTGATTTACTCATGCAGATGTGCACTTGTTTGTGATGTTGTAACTCTTGCTGCACTAATCTCAAACACAGAACCCTAGAAGGTGTGGTCATCTTACAGAAAATCCCCTTGAAAAATACCTTCTTTGCACCAAATTTAAATAATGATATATTGTATCAACGTCTGCAGACAGTCTGTTGTTTATTCTTTCCTGATTTACTTGCACAGACACACATCATCAACGTATACAGGGAATTTAAAGGAAAGTTTTGCTGGTATATTCTATCAATATAGAAAACATACAAGACCCATTTGCCCACTCATTAGTGATCCCACCATGTTTGTGTGCTCTGTCATTTTAGAAAGGGCAAGTTTGACAAACCAAATCACTCAAACGTATTATAAACATGACATTAAGATCATTTTCATGATATACAATTGGTTTTAACATTTTTTAATAAGACAATGTTGTTTAGTGTTGAATTAAATCCAGAAACCGCTGAGAATGAGTTTCTGTGCATTTCTCCAAAACAATCTGACGTCTGTACAACTAACCTTAACTACACTTTTGCATGCCACAAGAGAAACAACAAAGGTTGATAGTCTGATGTATCTTTGTTCGATCTATTCATTTGATATCCTTTAGATAAATAATATGTAAAAAAAAGAATATGAAAACCTAAATGCATAAACAAATCTGAGCCAACTCACAGAGCCCAAAATCTGTAAAAAATTAACCATTCTGTGGGAGACAACTGGATTTGAACCTCTATATGACAGAGGGAGTTGTTTTGAAGGTTAACCTTTTACCAGAGAGTTATTTACTGTGTTATGGGTAGAACTGAATACTGGTTGCCAGTTTGCTGAGTTGCAGTCACCTTTGTACATCCTCTCAATATGTAAGAAAGATGTCGATAGTCGTTATGAATGAAAAGCAGCCAGAGATTCCCACTGTGTAACATACATGTAATAGAAAGACAATAAAAAAATCTGATTCCAACCATAGTCATCCAGCCTCGAATTAATCTTAATGTACAAAAGTTTCAATCCATATATATATACTGTATTATTTCATAGACATTCTAAACAATCAACAACAGCATATCCTCAAACAAAATTCAGGTTTAGCTGTTTGAAACCACATTAAATATCACTGTAAAAAGTATGTAACACCTCATCCTGCTCTCATTTTCTCTTCTTTAGAACATGAACACCTGATGTTAGTAAGTCTATTGCTGCATGATGGAACGTTTGAATGGGCTTTTTCTAAAGCTAAACGCTAAAGGCCATCTTGTTTGGATTAACGGCTCTGTGTTTGAATAGGGACCATGAAATGGTTCCATGTACAGAGAAATATTGAGAATATCTAAAGACCAGTCCATCCTCACTCTGTAAGGGTTGAGAGGTGGCTCTTGGGAAACTGGAGGCTGAATGAAGCTGCCATGTCTGTCTCTTGCTCTGTGCTTTTGTTCAGAAGGGAGACGATTCAGCAACTTTGTGTACAGCACAGAAGGTCTGATACAATAACTCTGATGAAATAATAATCGATAATCATGCCCTATCTGGCAAGGGAACGTTAATAAACACTAATAAATCATTACTCACACAATATGAAAAATCTGACATGACTGTGTGCGTGTGTGTGTGTGTGTCTGTGTGTGTTCTGCTCTATCAATGAAAACATCAACAACAGGTTGCATTGTTGTATTGCTATCAAACGTGTTGTGACAACTCTCATTGAAAACATCTCTTCTCTTTTTTTCAAACACTTTTTTTTCTTTACATGGAAGAACATCACACAGATTTTTTATATATTTTTTACATTGTATGAGCGTCAACACCTGAGAGCACCTAACAGGACTGAGCTTCAATTTGAGGCTGCACCGACTGTCTCTTAGGACACAATATTTTCGAGAAAGCCCTTCTGAAACTGTTGTGGCACAGGGGGTACAAGAACGGGTTGATGGCCGAGTTCAGCCACAGAAGCCAAAATGTTATCTCGTACCAGTAGTTTGCCACGCATTCGCCGCTGCAGGCAGCTCGGATTATCATCAGCAGGGTGTACGGAGCCCAGCAAATCCCAAAGATGCACACTATGATGGCCAAGGATTTGGCGATCTTTTTGTCCCGGGAGAGACGAGAGCCCTGAGTCCTCCGCCCGGGTGCCATGCACGAGGCTGTGTGTTGAAACAGCCTGGAGTTCTTTCTCTGGGGAGAGAACTTCTCCCTTTGCACGAAGATCTGGCTGGTGTCAGGGTACCCGCTGGAGGAGGGGGACAGGATGTCGTCGTCCTCGATGACGGCGGTCACAGCCGCGGGCTCGCTGCACGTCACCTTCCGGGTCTTGACAAAAAACACCGACCAGCCCCCCCCCTCTTTGCGCCTCCGGGTTTTCCTCGGGGGCCGGGCGTCCTCGTCGGCGCCGGCGTTCCCATCCTTATTCCTCTGGTGGATGTTCAGGTAGATGCTGAGGTTGAAGAACGCCACCGACACAAACGGCGTGAAGAACTCGAAGGTGGAGGCGCTGAGCAGGAAGTACCAGGTGAAGTAGAACTCTGCGTAGCACTCGTGGGCCGGGACGATGCTGTGGCCCACGATGGCCTCCCAGAAAATGATGGCGGGGCCGTAAAGGAGGAAGGCCAGCACCCACACCGCCACCATCTTCAGCACGGCCTGGCGGGTCATGTTCCTCTGCGCCCGGTACGTGACCTGCGTGGGGAGAGAGGCGTGAGGGTGACTCACGGCCGAGCCTCAGGAACACAAACCCTGCCCGCTCGCGTCGGTGTTTGGGACATTTGGAAGCAGGCCGCGGCCCGGGCTAAGAGTCTCTCCTTCAAACGGAGCTCGCGGTAAACGGGGGGGAATGTTGGGCTCTGAGCCACATTCACTGGCGCACCGCGCGCATAAAAGAGACATCTGGTTTCCCGTCGCTCACCCCGTCTGAGCTCGCTGCGACTCAGCCTCACCTCCTCTCGGCGTAAGCCGGCATTTAGAAGGGGCCCCCGTATTTACCACGCGTTTCCATTGTTGCTCAGAACCCTCCCCCTGTGGTCGCAGCTGCCTGGTACATCACAGTGAGATGCTGCCAAATAGATCCTGCTCTGTGTGGATTTGAAATCAAGAGAAAATACATCATCCTTTCTAAAAAGCTGTCAGTCAAAAGATGCCCAGGAAATGCTCTCGCTTAATTGGAAACACCTAAAAAAAGAGTTGTCTGTATGTGGCATCTTACACATTCCCTAAATTTAGTCACACAGATTGTAGGATTATTATACATATTTATAAGGCGGTAACATATATTCATAGTGAGGTTTTCTTGTCTTTTTTTAAACTTGGATGGCTTATTCTTATTCTTTGATGACCTTGATAATCTCCTTTACAGGACTTTAGCATTCTTCTTAAATCAAATTCAGTTCATACTGGATAACATATGAGCTAGATGAAATAATCACGAGGAGAGAGAAGTGTCTTTTTCAAGCGTAGGTCAAGGTAGACCTCTTTTCCTCACAGCTGATCTGACAGCAGCGGTGACCACAGTTGCATCATTATGGCATCACATCAGTTAAAGAGAATGTGAAGCCCAGGTCACGTCCATCTGTTTTGGCATCCTATTTCCCTCTGGTTGCTCCATAGGGGGAGATTTTGTATCTCCAGACATTCATTTGTAAACTAAAGATGGTCTCTGTACATTTTCCAGTTGCGCATAACATTTCTGTTCATTTGAGTTTCTGATAAGGAGCAGAAACATATCTTACTGCACATCCTGATTTAAAAACATACTAAAAACATGAGTATGAATTACAGTCATTTTTCCAAATTTAGAAACTGTATTAGATTCTGATCAGCTTGTTTATTTGCAAGTTCAAACATGACTTAGTTCAATTTGTCTTGGTAAGGTCTATCATCTGTTTCTTCAATTCTTCAATTTTCACAGTGTCCATCAGATTAGACCCCCACCCCCCAGAAAAAACAGACATAAAGTTGTTTTTTCTCACGTAAATAAAGTTAGTCGACTAACATGTATTTCAATTACCTGCAAAGAAAAACAGCTGCAAGTCCAAGGTTTACTCACAGTGGAGGATCTGTTTACCGGGGATGTTTTCTTTATTCCCTTTCCTGCCAAAACACCATGGCCTGCACATTTACACAATTTACACTTAATCAAGAGCTGCCTAACATTCAATGATCTAAACCCAAGAAATTAACAGGTCTGTAAAGATTCAGTTGATTTGTGCAGTAATGTTTGGTTCTGTTTCAGTGTCACTTTTCAGTGTTTGGTTCTGATTCAGATGCATTCAATTCATACGTTTTTACTTTCCCCATTTGATGAATGAAGGCTATAGGATTTTTCTTTTTTTTACTGCAATGGGATGTAAAACATATATTGATGAGATTTTTCCCCCTTTCTTTGTAGCAAGTAAATTTATCTGGAGCTACTATTTTGGATATCGAGATTATTTAATCAGATAACTATCCAAGTCCTTCTCCGACAGACATGCTGGCAATGGCGCCCGTACTGAGGGCATCTCTGGCTTGATTAAGCAGTCATCTGATTAATGAGCCGTCTCGTTTATCGGCCCATCACTGGAATCTTCATTCCAGTGCTAATGCTTATGCTGATAAGATTAATCAATAGGTCAAACCCTAACCGAGTCCGATGAAATCCCAATCTGCAGAAGACAGTTTTTTTTTTTTGCACAGAGGGTAGAGCTCCGGGGAATAACACATTTCACAGCTGCCATTGGTGGGTTGCTATGGGTGTGCATGTGGTAATGAGCACCTCCACATCCTATACTTACTGCCCTCGTGACTGACAGGAAGCGGTCATAACTAATGAGGACTATGTTGAAGACGGACGCCGTGCAGAGCAGGTAGTCCATGACCAGCCACACTTTGCAGAGCCCCTTACCCAGCATCCACCTGCCAGTCAGGTTGTAGGGAATGTACACTGGGATGCAGAAGGCACCTGGAACACACACATGCACGCACACACACACACACACACTGGATGATTTAACAACTCCAACCATTAGCACCCACACCTCTACAAGTCTGGATGCGAAAGCTATTAGGCTCCATGCTATTCTGAACCCCCCCCCCCCCTGCAGAGAGTAAGTCAGATACATTTTTGGCACAAGAAACATGGTCGCTTCAAAAGAGAAGGCTGCAATTTGCTGTGTGCTGCGGATAATAGTGGCATATAAAAGGGGTGTGAGTGGCCAGCTGGCAAGAAATAAGGAAGTCTTACAGTTACACACAGCAGTGTGGTAATGCACATGACACATAGGCAAAAGGATATGAATAGATATGATAATTATAACAATAATAATTACAACTGCAAATGTAAGAAAGCAAAAGACGTGCATTAAGCCCAAGAAATGGTCCGTGGGGATTTAGAGTCATACTCAATAAGGATTCGTGGAAATAAAGTAATGAGCGGAATTTGTAGAAGGAAAGTTGCAGTTTTTAGGAGAAAGGGGAGACCACCAACTCACCCACTAGAAAATCAGATATGGCAAGGTTCAGGAAGAAGTAGTTGCTTTGATTTCTCAGTGTTTTATCCACAATGAAAGCCATTATGACGAGCGCGTTCCCGGCCACCACGACAATAACCAGAGTCACCATGAGGACCGACAGGATCACCACCAGGTAGCCCGGGAGGACAGTCCCAGCCTCGGACACCGCTGGCGTCAAGTTGCCGCTGAAGTTGGACTCCAGGACGTGCGCGACCATAATTAATTCACGGGCAAAATCATCGTAGGGCTTCTTTCAGGGTTCCCACAGAAAAGAGCGCACGAGTCGAGGGACGCGTCCAGGCTGTCCACTCCGCTGCAGCGCGAGACTGGCCGAAGACCTGTGGCTGATTGGAGCCACTTTCCACAAATCTCCCATTTTGTACCCCCAACCCCGAAGCCCAACCCTTACTTAAAATACATCTAGTTTAAGTTAGTGTCTGTTTCCCCTACTTAAACTAATATTATCAGTTTAAACCCGGGTGTAGATCCACTCCCGGCTCAGTGCGCACCGATGTGCGGCTGCGGCGCAGCGCTCAGGTGCTTTTTGTCGCCGGCTCCATCTCTGTCACATTTCACAACACGGATCGATTCCGGTCAAACTTTCTCAATAAAGCTCCTATTAAAACCGTTTCGGTCCATACAATGGGCAAATCATTTCTCAAATATATGTATTCATGACAGCAAGAGGTGTGTCGATTACCAACCCACCTTAAGCTCACACAAAAAAAACAGCTAAAAGGGCCCCATGGTTTCCCATATCCATTTGTGATTTGCATTCGTCATCTAAACATAATTCAAATAGATTCAAACAGTCCCGCGCGCGTTTAATCTGAATACGACAACATAACGGCAGCATTTGGGATTTTTTCTTACTTTGGAGACAGCACTACTTCCGGTAACCTCCTCCAGTTATTTCTGCGTATTGGAAATCAATACCCAACGTAAATCACTTCTCCATTCATTTGTTTTTCTCTCTAGCATTTAGCCGGGCGATGAGCACATTTTCTGTCAGCACAGATGGGGGCCATAAATGAACTAATTAGAATATGAAGGCGGTGACTTCCTGACTGCCTTGGCAACTCTCTCAGCCTTTCCTGGAAATTCTGGCTAAAACTCCACATCATAACGGGAGAAATATATTCATATAGTTTTGGATCACACACGCAACTCTAAACTTTTTAAACTACACACGATCAAGGAAATGACACAGAGATCTGACAAACCTAGACATACTACTACTAATGATAATTATACCAATGGTCTTATAATAAAAATGACATAATTAATAATTAGCAACAATTATTAATTATTAATTTGAATAATTAATCACAAAAAAACTCATATTAATAATAATCATCAAAATAATAACAAAAGGTCTTAGAAATGGTAAAACTCAACCTCAGATGAACAACTCATGACATGTTACTCTGATTTTCATCAAGCAGAAGCGGTGCATAAATTCAGATCAGAGTGTGAAAAACAGAAGCACTCTATCGTTCAACAACCCATAGAACCATTTTTCAGAGCTAAGGCTCCAAGTCATCGTTGTCTGTAGGCTGTCATCAGTCTCAGGATGTTTTTGGAGAATGGATGTGGCAGTATTTGCTAACAGAGCATTCTCTTTGTGTTCCCCTTGCTGCATTTCATTCAGGATGAGGTTGGAGGACTTTGACCGGACCATCTTGATCTCTCGTCTTCTGCAGACATTCTGTTGAAGATTTTAAAGCTGCCGTGCCTGGCATCATTGTCCCCATGCATGATCTCGTTTCAGCTAAGCTTCAACCAGACAGACAGATCCGACAGATGGCCTTTATCTAGCCCAAGTCCACGTATTCCCTAAGCCAGCAAAACAAACTGAAACGTCCCTTTTTTAACCAGTGGGAGAGATTGTTTCAACTGCACAAAATAAAAACAATTAAGGGCTGAATAAAATCTAATTGGGGATACCTTGACATAAAACGTGACATTTAGGAAACTATGCACGGTATTTTCTAAAAGGCACAACGGAGAGAAAACACTGGGCTCCCAATTACAGCAGCAAAGACGGATCAGATGGGGGAAAAAAACACAGAGGAGTGTTACCCCAATCAGCAGCCGGCAGTCTGAGGGTGGAATTCATAACCTTAAGCCCACTAATTGTTCTCCGCAGCCTCAAGTCATGTATGTGACTTCTTGAAAAGCCAAACAAGTATGATTAAGAGCTGAGATGATTGGGTTCTCTGTGATGACAGCTTGTCAGGAGAGGAACAAATCCCCGCTAAGTGAATTAGCTGTAATAATTTCTAATGGCCCGAAATAAGCGGATGTGGAAGAAGTTTTTGGAACTTTGGGGTTGATGCGGGTCAAACGAGTTATTATTTAGATTAATTGTCACTCCGCATCAAGCTCCCGGTTTAATCTTCTCTATGTTACTGAGGCGGGCAAAATTACAGGGCTTTTCTTTTTTTTCCTGATTGGAGTTGTTGGGTCATGATGGCGAAAACCAAAGTGCCAAGTGTGCAGATAAGCCCCGGGTATTTTTAGGCCGAAACTTTGGACGCTGCTCATATGCCGGCTGTGTCTTCCAAGATTGGGGCCAAAATGGAGAGGTGGAGGAGAAACTCCAAAGCGCTTAACGGGAGGTAACCTGAGGGTCTGATTCTCACCTTTTCCTGCCTGAGAAACCCTGGACGAACCCAGCTGAAGTCTTGCTCTCGCAGATTCGGCTGAAATATCTAAAAATGGAGCAAAAACATGACGAGCTAAAAGAAATGCCACATTCTGTTGCTGTCAAAGTTTGTTTTAATGGACACATTTTGCATGGCAAACACTTCATTTGATGGCTGATTGTGTACCTAATAAAAATAAGCCACTGATTCAAGAGTCATTTGGGATGGCTTGGAATTTCAATGAGGCGTTTGTGATTTCAGATGCAAAAGATCTTTTCTTTTTTATCCGTTTAAGCCATTTAAACAAACTGCAAATAAGCTGACTTATTTGCACAACAAAAACTAATAAAAACAGCATTTTTTTCAACTCTTTTTGAGATTCATTTCGTCTTCTTGCTTTTGGGCCTTTTGGTCTTTGCTCCAGACTTGGTGGCCTCATCCTGTGAAACAATAGGGAGGATTAGATTGGGCACGCTAATGATTATTTTATCTTAGTACTCACTTAATAGCGTCAAAGCTTCAGTCATGCAAAAATATTTCCTGCTCCTGTACAGCTTTTGACAGACTCTTTAGCCTAAACTCCAGCTGTGTGAGAAAATGGGAAAATTACAATGTACTGATTGACGTGCACCACGCTGTTCTAATGTATTCCAATAATTACATCATACAAAGCATGGCATTCAAATTTCTCGTGGAAAACATTCCCCACTAATAATCGAAACGACAAACCAGGCTGCCAACTTCTCTTAAATCTCCACCACGTGTAGCAGGGTTACAAAAAACAAAAAAAGTTTACCAAAAAATGTATATCCTTTTGCGTGCACACTGTGTCTGGTATGCACCACCCAACAAACTTTATGCAATTAAATAGTCCTCTTTTTTAATTTCCAGGTAAAACCTTTCTATAGTAACGACCCACGTCCTGTAAAACAGGTGTCAGCAACCAGCAGTTCAGTTAATTATCTGTTATATCTTCAGAGATTAAACCAATTTTATGCTCACCTTTGGAAAACTGTTCATTCACACTGGGTTTTTTTCCCCCTCATTTTTTTAAACTATGCACTATTGAACTAATTCTAGTTCACACACCTGGGATTTGCAGACAGACATCTTCAGACATAAAATAATCTACAGGAACACCAGAGGATTTGGCAAAATCCATTAATTAAAACTGTTGGGGTACAGGATTGGGAACCAGTTTGAAAATTGGCATATTTGAAATGGATTAAGCCCCACAAACGTCTCTCGTGCTGCTTTAAAAAGCTGCCAACTACAGAATAGATTAGCATGAAATCCATTAGGCCCATGGCATCCAGATGGTTACCCTGACTCCTGTAATCATCGGGGCGATGTGAGAAACATGTTGACATGTTTTGTGGAGACCGCCATGACGTTTGGCTGTGGCATTCTTGTCCAACCCTCTGAATAAGCTGGAATCACCTAAATGACTCACTTTTGCATCATTTCTACAATCACCTCAAATTTGACTCAATGACCACAGATGTCCCACTTGAGCAAAACTGAGAAAAACTATGAGAAACGCCAGAAAGAACTAGCCACAGGACTTAATGAATTGTCCTTTTAAGATAATCGGGACTGGCTGATCGTTAGGAAAAGTGAACACAGACCCATCTGGAGTAGCTGCTGTGGAACAATGCTCTTGATTACTTGTGAGCCCAAATTTAGTCAACACAACAAAGAGCCCATGCTGAATCACCCTTCAGCTAAATTTGGACTAATGCAGCCGTAAGAGCCATGGCACCATCATTTCTTTTGTTGTGGGTTTTTTTCTGCAGTTTGAGCGCTCAAACTGCCCATAACAGCTTTTGGAATCCTTCTGGTTTTATTCTAGGTCACATATCTGGACGACTGCGCAACTCGTACATCTTAAAAAGTTTTAGGCCCAAGCTTGACGCCTTGTAATAGCCGGTCCTTCGTTGGGCAATATTATAATTAATTCAAATCTCTCATTCGAAATTCTTTTTAACAATCTATGAAAGAGTGGACACCAACTGGACTGTGACCGTGTGGAAGGGAAAGAAATTAAGCTCCTGTCTTAATTGCGAGTTGAAGGAATACTGAAAGACGATACCGTTGAGAGTAAGTTCTCTCTGTCTTTAAAGTTCCTAACCTGTGAACGCTGCTCAAGGGTTGCTTAAATTATCAATGGAAACTTCTCAAAAATAAAATAATGACCATCACGCAAAAACTTTAAATTGGTGAAAGCATGGTGGATCTTCATAACAGGTAGCACCTGGAAACAACTCACCCAAAGTCCCTCATTTGATAACCACTGAATTTTTACTTGAGGAAGAACAAAGCCCACTGAACACTCTAAACCCCTCGAAGTAGCTTTATGAAATACGGCCTGACAAAATATATATCTCTATATCTCCATGTTCAACTTACCAGGAAGGAATACAAATCTATCCATTTAATCTACTCTAGTCAGTCTACAGTAGTAGTCTCAAGATGCTTGGGAAAAACATGCGGGTGACAAAGTCAGCTTTAACAGATGTGTCAGAGGGAGATGACTTTGTCAAGCGAAAGGCCGTGTGGATGTCTCACCGCGGAGGCAGCGAAGCCCTCTTCCACCAGGATGTTCCGGGCGCAGTTGTTGATGTGCTTGAAGCGGTCGGGACCCAGCAAAATCCCTCCGTACCACCGGGACACCACCACCAGGACGTTGCGCACGTCCAGGATCTGCGGCAGGACACGGGCACGTGTGAAGCACAAGATGGCCACACGGGATGAATCATCATAAGATGTTTCCAAAAAATACAATTATAAAAAAGACGGACTGCTCTGAGTGAAAAAACAGTCCATATTCTGCTTCAGGTCTGCCGATGCCCTTTGTTTGAATTCTTGTTAATGTAGGAACAAATTCTATTCGAGACAAAAGACATGGTTGTTACAGGTGGTTACAGAATTAAGATGTTTAAATCATGTACACTTGTTATGAGTGATTGTGGAGGCATATATATACATCAATGCCCCAAAATGTCCCCAAATTAACTCTAACTATTTCAGATTTAAGTTTAAGCCTGAAAATTTTTATCAGCAAACAACCCAACCGTGTCCTAACCCTGTTTTAACATTACTAGATTTAAAGAGGTGACCATTACCATTGGACTACTACCAGGATGACCAAGGCCCGGTTCATAGGGCTGAAGTCTGGAAGATTCAATCGTGGAGCCGAGAGTACAATTTTCCCCTTTTGATTGGCTGTCGCAGACTCCTGATAACCTTAAAATGAGAATCTTTGGGCTTAGCTACATAATATTTAGAGCCTTTTCTGAGTCCCTCATTACAAATGTAAATGCTGAGGAAAAAATCATTTAAACCACAATGAACGAGGGGTTAAGATCAATCCTGAAGGCGGTCCGATGAATATTTATCTGCAGTACATGTAGAATCGGCCTGCTTGATTGTAAACACTAACCAACCTCTGGGGCATTGCTTTTGTGCGACGACACAAAAGATGACGTCGTTAGAATGCTCGAGCAGAGGGCGGCCGAACTGACCAACTGCTCCTGGTGGCAGCGGCATGTGAGCAAAAGACAGCCGGATTCATCTGAATTCAGACCTGGCCAGGCCCGGATTCCAATGCATTATTTCACACCGGTTTATCTCCCTAACGGGGTCCCAGCGGCGCGGGCGGCCGCCGCTGCCCTCCCAATGAGCATGAACTTTAAGGCAGACCACGGATCCGGGCCGGGGGGGCCGGGGGGGGGCTTTGAGGCGGCGCGGCGCCTGCTGGTAATGGGCGTGACAGAACCCGTCCAACTGACCGCCCGGCTCTCATTACCGGCCCACTTTTTGTTTTGCCACAAGCCGCTCGTTGGCTTTCACTCAGCATTACGGGGGAAAACAAAAAGCGAGAGGACAATTGCACCTTTAGGTGTGATGTGGGCGTGTGTGTGCGTGTGTGTGTGTGTGCGTGTGAATCACGGCGCCATCTGACAGCATAGTCCAGTGACAATTGCCTCTCTGGTTAGCCGAATGACAGGATTAATAACTTGAGGCCTGATTTTACTCATTTTTTCTATGTACAGATATGCTTGTACGCTTACTAAAAATGTATGTTTGGCTTAAAATATCAACCCTGACTCTTTCAAAAGAATGTCTCTTAAGGATTCCTGGTAGTTTTGAATATATACAGTAACTTGGAAAAAAAAAAGACATTACATGTTACACATGCGAGTGAATTATTCTGCCAATTCCTGGGATTTTATAAATAGTCAACACTTACATAATATAACATACATTTTTGAGCTCATTAGTCCACATAGTGCATGTTTCTTTTCCACTCACACAGCTGATTTGTGCGATATATAGAGACGTATGTGCCTATATGCAGCCCTTAAGCATGTTGGGGCGTGCAGATGAGCAGGGAATCAAACCGCCAACGTTCAGATTGAAACTACTCCTCTCACACTGGAGCTCGTTTCTAAATACGACGCCCTGCTCCCCAGTGCTCGGGGAATCTCATAATGAAGGGATGGAAGCGGCGCTTCCGGAAAACGTGCTCTCTTGAATACAGATCAATGGGCGAAGGTAGCTTTTCGACCTGCCCCCGGGAAACTGCACCAACACAAAGCTGAAAGTGTGGGAGTTGTGCCAGAGGTGCCAGAGGTTCATGAAAGCCCGCACAGCTGGAGGGCAGCTGCTGCTTCTGACCGGTCCTGACTTCAGCCGCATCCCTCCCACAAGGTTACAAATCCTATTTGGCCTTAATACACAGCAAACTGTTGCGCGCGCTCGGCATCTTTTGGACCGGTCAGCTAGCATATCAACCGCTTTCCATTAATCTGGTGGCTACTCAGTAGGTGAGTGTTTTCTGGCTGGTGCTGTACTTTTGTAATCTTCAAACTGTCAAAGGTCACCTTAGAATGCATGCGCAGCAACAGTGAATTAATCTAACAAATGATGAGGTGCTCATCCTGATGAATTATGCATTACAGGTCTTAAGGGTGCTCATGTTTTTGTCAGCTGTTATCTGCTTTTAAAAAAAAAAAAGGCTACTGTAAAACAACAGGCATGTGCCCTTATTCCTTATTTATTTTTCCCCTTTTCTGCATTGAATGCAAAGTTCATTTATGATATATTTCTTGCCAAAATGTTTTTTTCTTATTTGGATTAATATACTTACTGTTACAGTATTCGGAGCGACATCAGTTGCCATCCAGACAAACTCTTTCTCTGGGATTATTCCAGCAAAATGCTGCCAAACTGAACTTTACAGCAGCATGACACAGCTCGAGTCAGAGGGATAAACCGGGCCCCTTGCAGTCTCTGCCGGTCCATTAGAACACAGTTGGTGCATTTAAGGATGCCATTTAAAAGAAAACCGTTCATTAATAATTTAATTGGATTTCGGGTTGACTTGACAGCAAAGCCTCACAGCTTCAGAATGATGCCGGAGCAACCAGGTAGGAAGCCCTTTTTTAATCTCAAACAACCGGCCTCTGCAAATCTCAATCCTCAATTTAGTGGGTTCTTCCTTTTCCTTTCACTCAAAGCCACACCCCGATTCTCCCTTTGCATTAAAGCCGTGGCACCGATGTGGACAGCTCTCTAACTGGAGCAACTAAATAGAATGAAATCATTGTTAATCTAGTATCTGTCCTAATGTGATGCCTCATAATGGCTGCGTTGGAACGGGCCCGGCGTGCTTTGTTGAGTCCCAAACATTCCGGGGACCGACGGCTTGGTTGGGTGTCCTCAGCAGCTGGCATATGAACTAATATGTCACTTCACACAACCCACATCTTGCAGTGCGCATAATAGACGGAATACTAAAGCACCACTGGCGGGGCTTCCATTGTAGATGTCTCCGGAGAGCCGCTTACTGTTAACAATCTCAGTTTAAAAGTCACAGCAGATGCCAAATTATGCAGGCTGAGAAAAAGCGGAGCGAGCAGCTTAGAAAAGACAAGGAGGAGGCATGCACAAGCAAAAGAAAAAGAAAAGCTGGATGAACCCACCAGAGTCAACAATGTGAATGTGATCTCAATACCGAGCAAAAGCTTTGCTTTTTGTTTTGTTTTCTGTCCCCCGCGCTGAATAACTTGATAGCCCTGTTGGGATTTTCTCCGGAGTAACACATGGTTTAGTATGCAGGCCCAAAACAAACATTCATTTTAATGAAATGATAACCTGCAGCAAATGGAGCAATCTTCCCCCGGCGGCCGTCTCGCCGTCGTCCTCGCAGTCTTGCAGGAAGCTGTGTTTGTCCTGGCGGTATATCCTGAGAGGAGGCAGAACCCCGACAGCCTGGCATTAAGCGAGGCAGCGCCAAGACATTTTGGTCAAAGAGTGACACTGTGACACGGGCTGCCTCGTCCCCGGAAAAGTTTAATAAACGGTCTAAATGTCACTATCCCCTCCCCCGTGAGTAATGACCACCCGGGCAGTTACTCTGCGACTTGACACTGACCTCATTAGGCCATGCAACAAAAAAAAAACAGAAACCAGAAAACACCACACACACACACACACACACACACAAACACACACAGAAAGGATGAAACTCACAGCTATCCTCATAATGCCCCGAGAAAAAAAAACAAGTCTCCATTTTCTCCGGTAGCTTTTTTGACCTTTCAGTGCGCCACTTTTCCTTTTAGAGGAGTCTTAACTCTTATCTAGCTCATTTTTCCTCTCTACTAACAATCTGCAGGCCGATGTGCATAATCAGGCCACCACATGGGCCCCCAGTGTACGCCGTGGTGGACGCGGGCGTCGGGGGTTCATTTGGGATATGTCGATCTGTGGTTTCCGCGTTGCCATGGTTACAAAACATGCTTATGAAGCAAAAATCGACGCACAACGAGGCCAACAAATCAATAATCCGATGGCATCCAGGAGGAGATCTGTAGTGATTCTTTAAGTTGATGCAAAGTGAATAAACAGTATGGGAACTTTGTGGAAGTAATATGTAAAGCCAGCAAAAACTCTCTGTAATAAGGTTTTACATGACCAAAGGACCTTTTAATCTCATCTGGACAAGATGTGTTTGCAAGTGATAATTTAAGTTGCTGATGTTTTAGTTGGCTCTATCTTTTTTTTACTTCTTCTGCAAAATAAGACTAACTGATAAGAATTACAGCAAATTCTAAAACTTAATTGGATCGACGTGTTATTTCCCGATTTGCAAAGTTTCGGTCATTCCTTTATGAATTTTAACCGCACAGTGTGAACTTCAAAAGCAGAAACGGCTCAGTACTTTTGGATTTTGGGGACAACTTCTTCGAGCATCTAACATGGAATACTAATATCCAATTTAAGAAATAAAATGTTTTACTCTGTAAATTGTAAAAACCAGGGGGGGCTTGCGGTCATTTTCTTTTTTTAGGGACTTCATTTACTTGAATGTTAGATTAACATATTCATGGTATGAAAAGTTTTATACAGAGGTTCAGTGGAAAAGCTTCACAGAGAAACTTTAACTAGGCGTCCGAAAGCCATCTAGAGTGAGTCACTGCTTTTTAGCAGTTGAAATTCGGATGTGCTGAGTTTGAGCAGCCGACTGTGACTTCAAAGAGTGAGTGTGAGGACTGAACCCCCAGTGGCAGCCGCTCCAATTTGACTTTTGACTGTACGGCGGAAATACAGATGAGCAACGACCGACCTGTATGCGTAGATATTGTGTGTGGCGCTGGCAATCTTCTTGTTCTCGTAAAGTTTCTCCAGAACCGTTTTAACCTAAAAGACATAACGTGGAATACATAGCAATTAATAAAACAAAACTGATATGTGCGTAACCAAGTTGAACTCATGTTTAGGCGATGTGTATGCAGATGCCTCTGAGGTCAGAATGCTGCCTGCTCACGCTGACTCACGTCCAAAGCAGCATTAGTCAACATTTCAGCAGGCTATCATATCCCCAAAATAAAACTGAGATTTGTGATGCAAAAACACCTTTTTTCGGTTCGACTTACATTAATTACGCGGACAAAAAAATACAGATTTAGACTGATGGCTCCACAGTGCATGTTTACTCCTATTTCATTCATATTCTGACTACCTTACTCTCATTTTCTTGTATTTTTGAGTGATGCCTCTCGGAGTTTGTATTTTATCAGGTGTCAAATTGATTTGCTGAAAATGATCCCTTTTTGACAGGTTCTTTCTGGTTAAAGGATTTTTTTTTTCATCACACATTTGACTGCTTTGTTTCCAGCTGTGTTTGTCAGTGTCACCTCATCTTACAGCCGATTAAGTGCCAGGTTCCTTGCGCTTGCTGCTCAATGACAAAAATTCAAAAGCTATTTCCTGTTATGCAGGCTCACTCAAGGCATGGAATACATAGCTCATTCTAGTGCTTTGAGCTGATTGGTGGTGTGGTAACCTTGCTGTAAGAGATTCAAAATGGTTCCAATGGTATCAGGTATCAAAAGGGGAGCGGTGGATAATTCTCCTTTAGATAGAATCCTAAAAGCCTTTTTAAAAAAAGGCAAATTGACTTTCGCCTCCAATCCAAAAGGCTTCTTCAGTTTTGCTCTGGACAGACATTTGAAGGCTCTTTCTTTTTTCAATGTGAGGGCTTTGGGTTCTTTTTTGTTGCTGATGTTGTCAGTTATATATATATATATATATAACTGTGGAGCAATCTCAGTTGTGCCCATCAGCACGACGCCATTAGCGAATTAGTCGGTAAAATGTGCAGTTGATTTGAACCCCTTCAAGAAGTGTCTGTGAAAATATGTAAAGTGCACCATCTCCCATCCATCCGCCGCGTTGTGTCTGCGGGACAGCTGTATCGGTAAATATTTCAGCCTAAAGAGCACTTTGCCGCAGGTGGGAGCTTTTAAGGCGATCCAGACACAGAGCTAAGCAGGAGGGAAGAAGCTAAACGATATTTCATCTCGTCAAGCGGCATAAATTTGCAGATTTACATCCAATGGGGCTCAAGGAACCTTCCACTGAATCTCTTATGAACTCTAATTTGCCAGTTGTCTCCTGCAATTTCAATTTATTTAACAAATGCCTCCGTGAGATTTATTTTTAATTGAAATGCCCCCCCCACACACACCCACACACACATTGCTGTCTCAAAAAAAACATTCCTGCGTTAATACCTGTCTGGGGGTGACCACAGGTGCCAAATGAGGCTGGAAGGTGCTGCGTCGGTCTGTGATGCAGCTTCCATGTTTTATTGGAGGCATCTCTTCGTCTACAAGAAAATGTTGATGCATAATGAGACGCACGGGCCGATTTGAGGTGGAACGCGGCAGGTGCAGACTAAAAATTACCGTTTGCCTGATCCATGAAGAGGTGCGCATTTTTCCGTGTTCTGTTTGAGAGTCGTGAAATCGGGGAGGTCTTCGTCGTCACGCACTTCCTCCTCAGCTGTCACGTTCCCTTTCCCCGGTTGATCCGCCGCTGCAGGTAGGAAGAAATGTGGTTTGTTATAAACTTTTAATTGCAACTGTTAATATGAGAGAATGACACCAGATGGCTTTTCTGATATTAAACTTAATTCTAATGGAATTATCACGCCGACGGCGCATCTGTCTGCGTTTTTATTTTATTTTAAACACAGTAGCCTGAAAAGAAGCCTTATTCCGACCACTTCTGTGAAGAGCCTCTGGTTTGTAATTTGGTGTTGGAAGTTGACAAACTCCAGGCATGAGTTTCAAGGACAGTCCCCCACATTTTCACAACAGACTTCACAGCTCTGCCCACATTCTCATACCACACTCACTCTTAGAGATTCAAATTCAATACAGGATATAATACAATATAATATACAGTATAAATGACATCATGTCATTTTTTTTTCAAAACTAAGCTAAAAAACAGATGCAGTGTGAGGAGATACTGAACAATAGATTCCTGTGTGCTGCTTCAGCCTCATTCGGGTTTGCAGCATCAATTGCAGCATTTCAGTCAAAAAGAAGTCTGAACTTTGACCGGACCATTTCAGCAACCTGGATTCAGGCCCCATTTCAGATGAACTTCATCTTTCAGGCAGATGTCTAGAAAAGGACATTGTGTAATGTGTCATTTGTGTCCCAATTAAGAGACAGGAAGGAAATACAGGATTTTCATATAGCCTCGATAACCGGCATGTAAAAAAGAAAAGAGGGTGGACTTTCTTTGTCACACTGTGCAGAAAGCTACAATTAGAGTGGACGACACTCCTGAGTCTCATGTAGAATTTAAAAAAAAATATCTGAACCAATGATCTGAATAGGCTGAAAAAAGGGGGAGAAAGACTACCTTTATTACATGTGTTTGCTATTCTACACTAATTCCACGAAAAAACATCAAAAGACATGATGAATAAGATAATCTCTCCAAGCTTGCCGCTCTCTGCCTCCAATCCACTGCTTCCTACATGAGGTGTAAATCTTATCTCAGTCCGTGGGTGTGCGTTTTCACACACAAGTGACCGTTATGAATTTTCATGAGAAAATCTGGTTGACGTTATCTTATGCAAAACTTACTCAATAGGCTTTCAGACACGGATTAACAGCCACTGTTCTGTAAAATACGACTCAAAATAGTCAGGCAAAAAAAGTGAGGCTCACTGACGTGTTCTTAATGGTTTTTAAGATTACGTTCAAACAGGAGAGGCGACTTAAGAAAATGACGGATTTGACATAATCAGAAAGGTAAAAAGAAAAAATCACGACCATCTATTCTGTAGTATGAAAGCTCTGATCTATGTCCTAGTTATAAAGCCGCTTGTGGTTAGATTACCACGACTACAACATTTTTGCTGCAGTAGCGCAAAGTTGATCATTTTTTATTCTTAATTTCTACACACCCACCAGCCAGCAGCAGCAGTCAAGACAGAAGCCGTTCAAACCACACTATTTGCGTTTTCATATTTAGCCGAACAAATATTTAGTTTTCTCATGATTTTCTTCCCTATCTTTTCGCATCTGTGTGGTCTCATTCATCCAAATTTCATCATAGCACTCATTATTTCTCCTCACTTCTCGTCTCCTGTCGGCGGTCGTCAGTTTTCATTTCCTTCTCTGTGAAATGTGCATCTTCAGACTTATCACCTTTCCCTTTCTCTCCTTCACCGTGTGCCCGTCATTTGAATGAAGAAGCCGTCGGTCCCCTTTTTTCTGGGCTGTGACCAGTTATACTTATTACCACATGAATCACGGAGAGGGGACTTATGACGCACAACAATAGGGAGGATAGTTAATATTTTTCATGCTTGTTGCTCAAAGGGGAGCGTCCGCCTCCAGGGCCTGATGTTAGATAAGTGAGACGGAGCAGACGGGACCCTTCCACCTTCCCACCACCGCACAGTCCTGATTCATTGTGACACTTTGAAAATGTGTAATTGAGGGGCCTCTTGGTTTTTCAAAGGATTCGGCAATGGAAACAGAAAGGATTATACAGATATTGATCTTAATTCAGCGCAGTCACTCAAAGTCAGAGGGATTTTTTTTTTTTTAAAAAGCCCTTTGTGCCTGTCTTATCACATCTTCAGACCACAACAGATAGTTGTGTTGGCATTAGGAGGAGCATCTCTGGAGACTTCAGGTGATGGGCCTGTTTATAACGAGGCCTCGAATTTGCAAATAGTTTTACTTGACTGACCTGCGAAATGAAAAATAAAGAAATAAATAAAAAGAAATCAACTGTGAGCTCTCGCATGGCCAAGCTTTACATTCTCTCAACTCTTGCGACACGTTGGAAAGCTTAGAACTAACAGTTTCCAAAAAAAACCACACAAAAAAACGGAGACTGCCCAATCGCAGAATGGCAACCGTAACTAAGCACGGCGGCCCGTCAATATTTGGATTCCTCCCAAGCGGCAGCAACAATGGCTCGAAAGTGAAGTCAATGTGTGCCGCTAAGTGCCATTTCTGACAGCCTCCCATTCAAAAAGCAGAGCTTCAGTCGGAGAATTCGACAACCCCCCATCAGTATAATGCCAACAGTCAATCTCGTCCCCTCTGATCAATGAGCTGCCGGTTCTCTCGGAAAATGATCCCATAAATACGACAATGGGCCTGAAGCCTGGTGCGTTTGCAGGTGTGACCGGCAGGTTATATGCCAGCCACCGTCGGGCTTGTCTGGTGGAAACAGGCCAGGAGGTCGATTTTTTTCCAAGGATCTGGAGGGGCACGTACGTTTTTTTTGCTTCAGAGTGATGACCGTTCGCTGCTTGAGTGTGTGCTAAACACTGTCCGCAAAGTTTAGCTGTTCTTTAGCTTGTTTTAAATGCAAATAGAACACAGGGGCCAGTCTCCGTCCAGCCGTCATTTCTTTATATCGTACCAGGATATGAAGTACTTAGTTGAAGTGAGTTATTTTATCATGCATAAAATTTAGCCGTTAATACAAAATAATAGGCTTGTACAGTGAAAGCTTAAATTTGTTACGAGTGTTTGCATTTACAACACAGCCTGGACCCTTTTCAGACAAGCTTTTACGTCATTTCCTCGATCAATAAATCTCAATGATTCTCGAATCCAACGGCCAAAGAAGCTCTTCTTTGGATGTAGGCTTTCTTTTGCTCAGTTGTCTATCTAGATGATCACATACTGCTTCAATAATGCGGAAGTCTGGGCTCTGGGGAGGATTCATCCCTCTTCAGGACGCGGTGCCACCGTTTTCAGCCCATTTCCTGTGTCATTTAACACAGCTCGGCCATTATTCCCCATATCCCTTCCTTAATAACGTCTTCTTGACAGCTTGCCGTGACGGGCTCCCTATCAAATGCTGTTCCTCTGATGCAGATTTTATCTTTATATTTATACCTGCCACTCATCTTTTTGTCATCCATTAGCTAAGTCCTTCACGGTTTAAGGACAAACTGCTGACATATTCCTAGACCTGGCTCGCGATTTTTTGGGGGGAAATCACCCTGTTTGTGTAAATTGTCCTTTTATATCTGTAAAACTAATCAGGTTAGACACTTGAACTGGGTGCCTTTTTTTCTAATTTGATTTATGGGACAATGTTGGCTTGGTTGGACATTCCACTGGCAGTGGTCAGACAGAGCGAACTGAGCATCCAACGTGCACAGAAAGACCCTCAGACAGCCATGATGGCTTCAGATTACGTCCTTTTCTTTCATGGCTTCTTGACAGCAATATAGATAAAGATATGAGGTCTGGCATGACGCTACATCGGAGAGGGCCTTTAAATGGCACTTTTCTAGTCCTACTGACAACTCAAAGCCTTTTAAAGTGCTTTCCTTTCATAAACAGAGCACCTCCCCATCAGATACAACCCCACACCACCCGTTTACAGTATGTGGGGAAATTGTGGGACCATTTTACTAAGTGAAACGTCAACACATGAGCTGCAGAAGATAGATTTGATCAAATGTTTACAGTTATTTACTTCAGATGTAGCAATACTGATGGATTTCATTGGAATTTGACATTGCGTAGAATGCGCTTAATGCGTGCTTGATACTAACAGCTGCCAGCAGAAACTGCACACTCCACTGTACAAAGTCAGCCCTGCCGCATGGCCAGTGTCATTTCCAACCGTTGTGAACTATTCGTGCCAGTGTGACCTCAAACACGGGTTTCATTATCACCCCTCACCTGCTTCCGGGCTGTGCGACTGCTCCACCAGGAAGTCTCTAATTCTCTCAACCCACAGGTAAAGGATGCTCTCCCCCGCATGCTCCCTGTTGAATTCAAGCATTTCAATGTGACTGTGGCCACACAAAGCCTTCACATGTTATTGCACTGCATCAAATAATAAATAAAAAAACACAATAATGAGAGCCTTTGTTGTGGCCGATATATCTCCGCATCGACTCCTTATGAAGTCCGAAATTATGAAAGGCACTCACACATAGATGTCTTCCAGGCTATTTGCCAATTTGGCCCTCTCTGGGCCTCGCAAACACGCCGCACTACAAAAGCCGAAAAACAAACACAGGGGTTATTGAGCGGGGCCAGGAGTGGGTTTTTTCTTTTGAGTGGGATGCTGTTCTTTCAACTCAGCTGTTATATGACATCTGAAAGTCAAATAGACTTACTTGATCTGGTAGATAGGTGGAGCTGCACTTGGATAATCAGGTGGGAGAATTATCTGATCGTTGAGAAGAGGGGAAAAAACTTGAACTGCATTGTCCACAAAACACTTGGATTAATATGTAATTTCTGCTTTTTTCCTTTTTTTCCTGCACCTGCAAACATGCTGTCAGTTTTGGCTCCTCGAAGTCGCTGGATATTTTGATGCAAAACACTCTGGACGCCTCATCTATTACGCACCATTCATCACCGTAGATGGAAGACAAAGCCTCCACCTCTTCAATCTACATTAGACAACAACGATAACAAAGCAAAAAAATCATGAATAATCAGAGTCTGTACATGTCAATTATGGATTCATCCATACAGTAATAACAGGAGGAGGACCAAAGATGCAAAAAAGGCTTTAAAGTCTCTCATCATATGGCTGTTAAGATACATAGAAGGCCACAAAAGTGAGTCCCTTTCTTAGTATAAAATACAACCGGCCAGTCTGCGATAGTAATAAGGGCTTTCTGTTTGGCCTTCAATGAAAGCACCATGTGAACTGGGGGAAATGACCCAGAAATGTCAAAGTGGCAGCCAGGATAAGAGCCAGCCGAATTCTGTAAATCCCGTGGAGAGAGGCTTTAATGTTTCCCTTTACTCGGAGAAAAACACCGGCCCATCCTTAATGAAAGAAAAGAGGGAATTCTGTCCCTGAGCTGCAACTTTCAAAGCGGCGGTTTCTCATCTTCACCACTAACGGGGACTCCTGAGAAGAAAGATGGAGATGTGAGGCTCCAGTGTGTGCAGCCTTTGTCTAGTTCTCAGTGCTTTTTCAATGAGGAAGCGTGATGATAACCTGATCCATACTCTGTCCCCATAGAACAGATCGGTCCGACTGCATCAGACACCGTTTTCATTTATAAGTCATATTATTACCTTTTGCGGATTCTTTTATTCATTTTTTTTGCACAGCTGTAGTCTCACAGCTGTCAGCCCACATCACAGCTCAATGCGACTGTAGCACAATTTCCGTTGCAATCTCGTTGGGGGGCAATTTTAAAGTTCCTCCATTTATCCATTTATCGCTCCTTCAACACGTGACATTTGTCAAAGAGGTCAGGCAAAAGTGGTCGGGGTATGGGAAGTATGCTTTTTAGAAACTATTTTAGTGCCCCGGCAAAGCACTCTACCTTTTTGTGAAAGAAAGATATATCAATCAGGGTAGAAAGAACCCTTAAAGAAAAGAATCCTTAAAGTAATCATCCTTTTTTTACTGTTTGGTATCAGAAGTGCAGCAGCCGAGCAGAGGATAACAAAATACATCTTTTCTCTTTTGGAAATAATCTGTACCCATAAAAAAAGGCATACAATTTATTTCTTAAAAGTAGTGTTTAGCTATTTAGCCTGCCTCTAAAACTGACCATCTAAGATAGTTGTTGACCAAATTTATCAGAGACCAATGTCCCTTTGACATCAGTCTGGTCAAAAAGTGGACGAAAAGTTTTTAACAGCCTTCAAAAACCCATCTGGGACATCTTTTTTATCCATAATCTAAACATGGAGTTCCAACTGAGAAAGAGACAAACAGTCTAAACCAGTAAACGCCTACTACACAAATAACAAACAGCCTGTTTCTTGAACCTGTGTTTGTCACTGGTTTAACTTGTGAGCCCACATGTACATGTTTTCCTCAGCTTGTCAGAGTGGATGTCAGAGAGGCTGTAAGCTTACTTGAGCTTGCAGATCGCCTTCATTCTCAGGATATGTGAAATCCGCCATTCACTCATCTTACTCAGTGTCAGCTACTGCAAAAAGGCGTCGGTGAGGGCAGAAAACCACGCATGAGACAGCTGGACAGCTGGGAAACATGAGAGATGAAGCCTGGATGAAAGTTCGAGTCTGAAACTGCTTCCAGGGCACGCCGATCCTCTGCGCCTGGGCTTTGACTTCCGGGTTCCAAAGGCGAAAAACAAACAAACAAACAGACTCATAATAAACTGACGATCTGTGTCTTGTCTCACTGTGTGCTTTGTTTTGTTGGGACAACGCAAGTTTTTTTTAAATACAGTTTTGTTTACAGTGCGTTAGTTTGGGGCGTTTCGCTCGCTGTTATTTTGAAAACCCTGAGCCGTCGAGCCACTTCCGGCGAGCGCAGATCAGCTGATCCCGGTGTAAACAGTCAGCGGCGACAGGAGAAGTGCGGGGAGCGGATGGTGCTACGCGTGATCCGCGTGTTTCTCTCGGCGGGTCGGCTCCCCACGCGGCCCGGAGCGGGCATGGGACGCGCACGGACCCTGTGGCGCAGCGTGACGCGGCGGCCGGCGCGCCCCGAGCTGTGCGCGCTGCTGTAGACCCGGCAGGAAGCGGCTCCAGACATCACATGCAGCCCCAGAGAGGCCCCCAAGAGAGAGCAGCTCTCGCTGAACGCTGGATCTAACGTCAACGGGCTGGAAAACAGTAAGAGTCACCGTGCGCTCTTTTCGGGTTTAGGGCCGTTTCTTCTCCTGAGGGTTTGCCCAGACGCGCACATCAGCTTTTGCCATGCGTGTCCCACCCTGACAGCATCCTGCAGTTTCCTCCTCCTAATTTAAATGTCATGTTTTTATTTGTTGATTGAGCTGAAAGTGTTACAGGAAATAGCGACCCTCTGCAGAAAAGCGGCCGATTGAACTACTCCGTAATCTGTTCTGGAGGCAGAGGCTCACTCCTAATCCACCCTGAGGCTAGAGCCCCCCTCCCCGCCCCCCCTTCAGAGGGTCACAAGATAGCGTCCGGGGTTATCCCATGGTTATTGGGGCAGGAGAAGGGGAAAAAAGCGCACACGCGTATGCTCTGTTTGTGGCGTTTTCTAGAATAGATGCCTATAATTGAGTTTAAGCCTCAAAAATGTTATTTAATTGGAACCATCTGAGAAGTTAATACTGAAGATTTTACAGAGCTGCGTACAAGTCCACCACAATTGTGGGTGTTACCCAATAACATTGATGCCAAGAATCTTAAGTCTGTTTTGTTTGGGGATTTTTGGTTGATTTCTTTTTTGTGTGTAAAATCCTATTATTGATTTCTTTTTTGTGTGTAAAATCCTATTATAATTACAATTCTAATGCATGTTAAAGAAGGAATGTATCCATCCTAATACACACTGAAGTGTACGGACAAATGGAAAGACACAACAAAATCACACAAAAAAGGACACCTCACGGTTTGGGCTTCATTTTCTGGTTCCATCGATAATAATTTGAATAACTGAAGTAACAGTATATCTTTGATTTATTCCTTAAGGATAGAGACAAGAAAGCACTGTAATGA
Organism: Menidia menidia; assembly: GCA_907169785.1. Taxonomy (NCBI): domain Eukaryota; kingdom Metazoa; phylum Chordata; class Actinopteri; order Atheriniformes; family Atherinopsidae; genus Menidia; species Menidia menidia. The sequence goes on from CAJRST010000002.1 coordinate 6,535,560, forward strand.
TAATCATGTTTGTACATTATGAATACACATAAATCTGTGTGCATTTTTTAAAGATCCATCCATTTTTTTAGCATCCATTTTGATAGTTGTGTATTGATTGAGTCAGGACCAGGATGTGCACATGAGGACATTGTTTAGGAAAAACCAAAGCCAATACATTGAAAGTTTGGCAAGTGCGGGGATGACACAGCAGCAGTCTGTCATGGGACATTTAAAGGTGGTTTCCTGATGCTGCTGCACACAATAGAGAGACGAGTGTCCGAGGAGTCACATGCTCTCCAATCTCAGGTAAACCTGTTTCTGTGCCACTCCTGAGTGTTCCTCTCATGGCCCTGATATCAGGCGTGATTCAGATAAATGAAAGCCCTTTTGCGTTTTGTTGTGAGGTGGCATGAACAGAATGATTAGAAAACCAGCACTCTTTTGTGTTTTCTATTCCTCATTCATCCTGGATTGAGTAATGTAGCCTTAGTTGTCAGACATTGTTTATTTCAATCTTCAGAATTAAGGAAAAGAGACTCGTTTTGAAAACTAATCCACATTCAAAAGGCATTATTCTTTTGAAATGGTACTTCTCTGACAAATCTGCTGAAAGCGGACCATTTTTCCCATTTCTGCTGATGTTAATACCCTTCCGATGTCAGCGTAATTTATCGGTGCTTCCTCGCAGTCATATGACCTACCATGAAATTGCCTTATGAAGTTTTTTCCTTTTTCTTCCTTTTTAAGTCAATACATATCAATTATCTGATTTCAGACATGCCGTAGAGTGTCATGTGCAGATGTTTGGTATTGAGGAAGGAGAGGGAACTCGTTGCTGTCTTGCGCGTCTGGTCTGGTGACCGTTGCCTTTTGAAATGTGGATTTCCCTCTTCTCGTCTTTGACGGTTGCTTCTTCCTCCCTGTCTAACAAAACAAACTCTTGTGACTTTTTCCTCACATGTCTTGACAGTTGAGAGATCATGACTTGTTGCGCAATTAAGGAGGTTTTGAGCAGTCGTAATAAAGGTGTAGTCTAATGAAGAATCTGTATGGGCGACTTGTTCTGATGTGCAGAAACCTCCATTAGATGGTGAGTTTCCTTTTCAATAAGCAGGCATCCTTTAAAGCCATCTGTGTGGCAATTGTTGCTCTGCAGGGGTCCATGGAGGAGCTTGACCCAGAGGAGCAGTTCCTGCGCTGTGCTCGGAACGGAGACCTGGCCGGGGTTCGGCGGCTCCTCGTGGCCAAGATTAAAGAAGAAGCGCACCTTAACATCAATTGCAAAGGTATGCCACGAGCACACGTGACTGTTATTATTTTTGCAAAGTGTTTACGATTCACATTGCATGACGATGGGCTGCTTTCTCAGGTAAGAGTAAGTCTAACTTGGGATGGACGCCTCTTCACTTGGCTTGCTATTTTGGTCACAGAGACGTGGTGGAGGAGTTGCTCAAGGTAGTGTTCCCTTTTCAACAAAAGGTGGAGATTATAAACCGACTGCATAGGTAACGGGTGTTTCATCATTCCCCGCAGGCCGGGGCAGATGTGAACTTGCCCAATAATATCGGAGATACGCCTCTCCACAAAGCTGCCTTCACAGCGAGAAAGGTATGTGTTGTTGCTTTTTTCGGATTCTAATATTCCATCCTACACCGTGCATCTGTTTGTCAGTTGTGGGATTTTGTGCATGCATTTATTCACTCATTCATTCAATCAAACGGTAAATCAATCAATCGCGTATCGATCAGGAGGTTGTCATGCTGCTGCTGCACTATGATGCATGTGCTACTGTCATCAATGGGACAGCACAGATTCCCAAAGATGTCACTCAAAACGCAGAGATCAGAGGCATGCTGGAAGGTGAGAGAAAACACTTGCCATTCAAGAGTTAACAGAGTTTATTCATTCTGGTCTTGACTGTTTTGAGGTTTGTTCACATGCGTTTTATTACTCTGTGCATGTTGGGCATTTTCCTGTCATGGATTCTGTTGCGTGACTGATTCCAGCGGCTGAGAGAACAGAGGAGAGGAAGCTGGAGGAGAAGCTTTTAGAAGCTGCTCGTGAAGGGGAACTGTCAACACTGACTCAGCTGGTTAGTGTCAAGTACTGGTGCTCACTGTAATAGTGTACTGTGCTGTTTTACTTTTGCTATAATATATTATAATGCTTTGTTTAATGATTTGGATACATGTGTTAAAGGATTTGGGTATATGTGTACAAATTCCAGAAAAGGACATCTCTTTTTCATGAAGCACTCTTCTAAATGCACTTGTCAATCCCTCTTACAGAACAGTATTTACCAAAAATTATAGATCTAAATGTTCCTTCCCCCACTGGGCTAAACCAACGTCACAAGAAGTAACTTATATTAAAGTAGTTTAGTAAAGTAAATCGACCTCAAAGCATTTCTATTGTGAGTATATTAGCATAGTATGACTCTTCTTTGTATATGCAGTGGCAGTTAATCACCACATATTCACTGTTTGGTCAGACATGACATTTTTCAATCAGTGCCAAAAGATCCCTCACACACATGCGTCAACAAAAAGGTGGCAGAGAGCCATGTTCCAGTCGCTCGGTCAGTGTGAAAAATCAAAGGCGCCAAGTGTCATTTTGTTATCTGCATAATGAATCATTTCTGGGTGCTCAGACGTCACCTCGGTTCCTGTGTGTGCTTCGCTGCAGCTTAACAGAAAGAAGCCTCCAGATATCAACTGCACAGATCTTCTGGGCAACACTCCGCTGCACTGCGCCGCGTATCGGGGCCAGAGGCAGTGCGCCCTGAAGCTGCTCAAGAGCGGAGCCAGCCCCAGTTCAAAGAACAAGAATGGTGAGACGCGTCGCCCGGAGTTGGCAACCGCGAATGAGTGGGAACATCTATTGCTTTCCTTTTCGGTTTGCTAATCTCATTACAAGGCCAATACCAACAAAGAATTGACCCTCTCACAATTCGTGCCAAATATGTCGAAACGATTTAAATGACTCTGAAAACCATCCTCGCTGACTTTTGTGAATGATTAAAAAGTAAACTGTCACTCAAAGAGAAAAATATAAAATGTCAGCAGCCTTTGGCCTTCACTAGCTTTAATCTCGACGCTTTTCTCTCAAAAATGCTCCCTCGGGTTATTCATGACAGTTTCATTTTACAAGGTACGCCTCAGGCTCCTGTATTGAGACAAAAATAGCTGCATTGTTGGCTCGCGGCTTCATTTCTCCGGGGAAGTTTCACACTGTAATCGTCTTTGCCAAACACCACTCTCTTCTGCTGAGTTCCCGTCACTTGGGCTGGATCACCGGCGCTAAAATGCATTTACGGCTGCTGTCACAGACACTGTTTCCCTCCCTCCACATGTGTGCGTTCTGTTGTGCTAAAGCTCCGCTCATTTCCTTCATCCTCCACGCACAGACCAGACGGTGTTTGACCTGGCCAGCGACACGGCCATGAAGCAGTTTCTGGAGGCCAGTGTCCACCGAGTGAGTGTCGAACAGGCAGTCCTCAAGTCATTTAAAATTACTCTTGGAATTTTTGGGGTTAATCCTTTGTGTTTCCTCATCTGTGTGCCCGGCAGGGTTTGACCCGTCACGTCAAGAAGTATGAAGGCCCCCTCTGGAAGGTAAAATCTGGGGTGCTGTTTTCTTTGGTGGTTGACATTCATTAAAGTTAAAAAATCACAAAGAAGGCTGAGAAATTATTCTCCACAGTTTGATAGCTCCTGTTTTGTCTGTAGAGACTGACGGCTACAGAAAACTCAGTTCATTATATTTGATTGTTTACCTTATCAGCATTGGCTCTGTGGCCATGAAGCAAATAAACCAACCAAAAAAACTTGGTGCTCACTCATACATATCCTCTGTTAGAATATTTATGAGTGGAAAGTGATCTGATTTTGGAGTATTGAGAAGTTCTCACAATCCAGTGTGTTGTGGCTGATGAAACGCAAAGCAGTATTTGCAGGTTACTCTGTTTCTTTTTTCAAATCTACTTCAGCAGCTCCTTCAGTATTTGGAATTTTTACAGAGCAGAACCTTTAAGTTTCATACATTACCCGAGAAAGTCCCGGATGTCTGTGTTGACTTAAAACAAATACATTTATGACATTGCACTACAGAAAAGGGTCTTCAGTTTTGCAAGAAAAGCTGTCGAGTGGTACATACTAAAACAAACTGCTCATTTTGTTCCCCCTCATGAGATGCTGGATGCTCTGCATACTTAAGCAAACAGAGATTCACACAGGTCGAGCCGACAGACTTCCAATTAGCTCCACAAAGGTACAATAGAAAGCAGACACGTAGCTTTTTGTGTTTTATTCATTCAGCGGATAGAATGTTGTAGATGAGGCAAAAAAAAGTTTAAACTGACTTAATTCTGTTGACACCTCAACCAGTACTTTTCTTTGGTATCAATTTGAAGTCATACAACCCACAGGTTGAGAAAAATTAACACGTTTTCTACAAAAAAGCAACAAAGGCTTGTGTCTGTGGTCGGCCAGGTGCTGTGTACCTCTATTTCCAATGTGCATGTTTGAAGGGTGTCAGGATTGGGTATAAAAGATACTTCAACCGAAGATTTATTGTAGCCACTTAATGCTGAGATATTCATGAAAGAACGTCAAACAGAATGTTAATTCATCCCAGTAACAAGAGAAATGACAGCATTAATGGAATGTATCGGTCCCCTGTCATTTCACTGAGTGACTGTCTTCATTACTGCCACGCAGCCCTCACGTTTTCATTACACTCATTTATACATTTGCACACCATATTTGTTAGGTTCGATAGCCCAAAACGAGCACAGTTTTAATCATCATCTTGGTCTTTATGTGATAGCATTTCAGAAATCAGAATAAATTATGACAACTGGTGAACAGAAAAACAAACAAAGCAAACCTAGTTGTTGCTCGCTCTTTTATTTAGTCTGCAGCTGTGCTGTAATGATTTTTAGCTTTAAGGTATGGATTGTGATTAAATGATGTATTATCCAGTAATTGGGTTAAGTAAAAAAAAAAAAAAGGTAATTGTGTCTCCCCTAATTCAATCGAGGACTTTTTTCTCTGTTGAATGGAACCAGTCCCACTGCTTCTCTTACTAGCTCTCAGCCATTATTGAAATTGGACGAAAATAAGGAGTCAGTAAAGACGACTTAATCCTGAACCCTCTTTATGTTCCGCTCCACAGAGCTCCAGGTTCTTTGGCTGGCGCTCCTACTGGGTGGTTCTTCAGGATGGGGTTTTATCCTGGTACTCAAAACAGTAGGTTCATCTCTCACCTCTGACCCTTTCAGTCTGGCTTGAATACAGGGGACGGATAAATTAGTTAGAAATACAGTGTTTTTGTCCTGCCTATTGAAAATCTTTCCCGTATTGAGATCCCAAACGTAGACCTCATTCCCCTCTTACTGTCCGCTATGTAGGTCAGATGCAGCTGCCAATGTCAAGCGGCAAGGCTGCAAGTCCCTCACAAATTCTCACTGCTTGGTAAGTCAGCTTTTAAGAATTCCGCTTTCATGTTTCAACCCTGCATGAAATCTGCACTTGCATGACTTCTAAACGAGTTCATGTCTCTGCTCCTCCTATTTCCAGATGCGAAACAAAGACAACTGCTATTTCTCCCTCAAGTGTTTTGACGACAGTGTGCATCACTTCAAAGTGTCCCCTAAAAGTGACCCGGAGGCTACAAGGAAAGTAGGTCCAACTCTTCCTCTTGATGGCATAAGAATCGGGGAAAGTGGACACGGCATTATCATTTCCTGTCAAGTGAAGGCTAGAACAAAAGGAAGGGTTTTTCTGATTGTTTTGCTGATCAGCTTGCAAAACAAAACTGATTGTTTTAGTCAAAGGTTGCTGCGTTTCTGGGGATTTGGAATCAGTTTACCCATACAAAGAATAAAGAAATGTACAAACAAATACCAGAAGATTGCTCGTTTTGTGCAGTACAATAACTAGCGTTTTTGGACAACCTGCACAGTGTATCTGCCATAGAAACAAAAGCTGAACTCCCCTAATCCTTCCATTTGCTCATGTGTAAGAGGAAGTTGCTTGAAATCTTGTTTGCAAGAGTTTGAGTCTGCTCAAACAAATTCTTTGAATTGCTTTGAAATAGATAGAAATGTTAATCTTTATGTATATATATTTTTTACCTAATAAGCACAAAAAAACATGGAAATACATGCAACGGCATCTAGAATGTCGGTAAAAGTGTGTCCAAACTTTTACCCCGTTTTTCAGACACAGCCTTGCATATTTCAGCAAGACATTGCTCAACTGAAGCATGAAGCACATTATATGCTATAAGATGGCCAAGGATTCATAGAATCCTAAAGCAAAAAGGACTGGAAAATTATTTCAGTAAAGGCCCAAGCACTCTTTAAGTCCCAGTTGTTTTCACCACTGTTAGAAGAAAAGGGGATCATGAAAAGTGTTTAGCAGGACCCTCTTTTTTGAGACATATCCTTGCCATCAAATTGTGCCAAAAATCGGCTTGTCACAGATGGCCATCTGCTAAATGCCCAGTTTTGGCTGAATTGATGCCAATCACTGGGTCACTCCCTAACCCTTGGAAGGCGACCAAAAGTCAGGGGAGAATTGATCTTTTAGAGCGGGGAATCTCAAAGAATAAAATTGGTCATACCAATAAGAGAAATCTGTCTTCTTTCTTGACTTCCATGATGTTTCGAAATGACAATTCACATGTTGTTTCATATGCAAATGTCCATTTTAGCATAACATCCTAACTGTCATGTCTCTCCCAGGCGTGGCTGGACGCTCTGGAGGAGCATTCGGCCTACAGCACACATTATTGCTCCCAAGAGCAGGACAGCGAGGATGAGGATGAAGAGCCAGCCATCTCCCTCGGGGAGCTAACAGAGTCCCTGCAGGTATTTTAATGGCAAAAAATGATAGTGTTGTGGCAAAGGCAACTTTGGTGAATATTGCAACGTTCTGTATGACAATTTTCTCTTTGGCCACTACATAATGTGAGTTTTATGGAAGGGCTGCCCATTACCAAAATAATTCTTATTTCTTCAAGGGTCAATACAACAGTATGTAGAAGCTCTTCAGTGCAAATTAGGTGTTAACACTAATGGTTTTACAAGAAAAATCTGAATATTAGGGAAATTTTTTTTTTTTTAATAAGACAACAGATTGTATTTATTTACTGAACTGGAATGTTTTAATGGTCGAATGTTACACTTGATGCATTTCTGACTTCTCAGAGAATCCTTGTGAGTTGGCTGAAATGTGGGCGAAAACTGTGAATCTGGCTCCAAATCCTAATTAGTCCGACATGATAAAACACTGAGAGCTCAGTACAAATGAAAGAGTCCTAATTAAAGAAGGTCAGAATGCTCGATGGTACCTGGGACAAAGAGAAACACGAGAAACACATCGGTTTGCTATCAAATAGACTTTTCTTGCAGAGACTTGCATTTACAAAAACAAGAAGAAAAACAAAAAAACAAGAAAAGGAGTTATTTTGCTATTTCATTTTATGTGCCAAATTAACAGCTAAGATTTTTTAGTTCTAAACACATTTTCGAAAGAATTCTGTAATTTTTTAAAGCCTTCCTTGTTTTTCTAATGGGTGGTGAGGCATATATATATGTATGTATTTTCTAATGTATGCTGCAAATTTCAAGTATATTCCATAATAATCTGTTCATACTGATCATTCTTTGAAGATAAGTCTGGTGCAGCGTGTTGTATTCTACTGGTCTGTAGTCCAGTGCAGCTCTCTGTCACCGGCCGCTGCTTTTCTTGATCCGCATTCTTCTCACGTCTCTCCGAAATTACCAGGCAGCGGAGGTCAGCCAGAAGAAGCTGGAGAAGGAGGTGGCAGCTTTCCTGTCCATTCTCAAAAATGATGGGCTCTCAGAACGTAGGCCTGTTTTTTATATACATATATTTTCCCCTTTCATCTTAGTTAGCTCTTATTGTTACACTCTGCTACGCTATGCATAGATGAATAGCAAATTAAAAGAGAAACAAACGTAAACGATCTTGGTGTTGCGCTAGAATTCCTTAACACTGAATGTACAGCACTCTACAGCCTCTGCAAGCAACCTGGAGGAGTGATCAAACATTGTCTTTTGAAATGTATATCGTTTTAATGATATGCAGTGGCTTAAAAAGCATGTACCCTATAACTATAATTTTCTGATTAATCAAATAGTTCAAATCATTCAGTTCCCGCTGGTCTCATATGGTTAGTGGTCAGTGTCCTTGCAGAAAAAAGGCCACTTCCTTTGGAGACCCAGCCCCAAACAAACTAAATAACTAGATTGCTGCGGAGCCATTAGGGATTCATTATGATTGAACCTAATAGTATCATGAAAAAGAATCATTTTTTGGATGAATGTCTGAAATAACCCTAATTACTACCATCTGTTTTCACACAAGTGTTGTTTACAGAGTGTAGGCGGGGAGGTTGTGTCTGTGTCTGTGTGTGTGTATTTTCTATTTCAGCTTATTCGTTTCTGTATTTAATTTTAATCACCAGTTTGTGTCGTCGCAGAATTTCCACCGACGATTCTACACAAAATGCAAGAAATCGGTGAGCTGTCCAGCAGGACTACCTCCACGCTCAGCGTGTGTCTCAGCCTCTTCTCCAGGCAGGAAGGGGTAAGTGTCATGGACAGACTTGTGTGTACGAGTCCTTTTGTACCAGGCTAAGCCCTTTTTCTCAAGTACTACACAACATTTCAGCTTCACTACCTGTAGCAGAATTTTATATAAGATTATTGAAATAAAATCGCTGTTGACAATATCTTAGGTTTATGACACATTAACTAGTCAAGGCCTCACTCTGGTTAAGGACTGGTGGGAGGTCTTCAAGGCCTCTGTAGAGACCATGAGAGCCAAGGAAGATAACATTTCCTTTGTGTTACCATAAAAAATTGAATGCTTTAATCAAAAGTGCCCATATTATTTGTGACCCTCTGTTATATACAGTATCGGTGTCTTATCTTTAAGGTTCAGATGTAAGAAGGAGATCATTTGCGATAATGAACTTGCACAGTTCTCACCTCATCTTCTTAGCTCAGTGGAATGCAGCGATTAAGGGCTGTGTGTTATTCAATAGGTCTGATTATAATGGAGGGGTACAAGTGCTTCCCCACAGTTATGGATGAAGTTCGGTATTGAAAAAATACCTCAACAGTGAAAGGTTGAGATTGGTTGAGATTGGTTGAGATTGGGAGAAAATTAAGCCAAAAACAAACAAAAAAAATTCTCCCAAAAGTAGATACAACTGATACATGCGATTTATACAGCATGTGACAATGGAAGCTTATCTGATTTCTCTCTTTATCAAAATCTGCTTGGTTTTGCTCTCTGTAAAGTCGATTGTTGCAAGATTTGCTCTGAAGATTTGATGGTTTTTAATTCTTTACTCACGGATTTTTACTGATTCGCTGAGGATAATTCTCTGCACTTTATACACCAGAATCGGATCTAAAGATAACACGAAAATAACTATTAGACCCTTGTCTGAGTGCTAAAGCCTCTGTGTATCATAGCAGATGAGTGAGCTGTAGGTTGTGTTAACCCATGTGTACTCACCGATCCACCATGAGGCACAGATTCACTCTGTCTGTGCGTGACATGAATAAACCTGTGAATATCACAAGCCGTACGGAGAAGTAGAAGAAACCCCTCTCAGTCTGCATTATTACCTTTTTACGCATACTAGCTTAGACTAATACTTTAGTCAAACAGGAGCGTTCAGTTCCTGCGGGGTGTTCGGAAGAGATGCTGCCTCTGATCTTAGCAGAGACCGCCAGAAAACGTTTAGCTGGCTTCAACAGCCCGCCGAGTTTCCTCCGCGTTTGCTCCCGCACGGGGCCTCCATCGCTCAGCTGCGCAGCCTTTTGAACAGCGCGGCGCACAATGAAAGCCTCACAGGATCTCCGAACTCCCCTTGTGAATAGGCCTGATCTCCGTAGGAAGAACTCAGAGACACGCTGTAGAGGATGACTTACAGGCTGAATGAAGCTGCCGGGCCCCCCTGCTCATCACATCCTGCAGAGGAATGATTCTGAATCGTGTCCAACTCCTGCAGCTCCACCTCTTAAGAGGTCCGCTGCCAACATTTCCCCTTTGAAGTTCATGGCAGTAAAGTGATGAGAAAGGGATCTGAAGCACTCTTCATCTGGCTGCTCCTGTCATGTGGCTGATAATAGATAATCATTCATTTAGTGTCTTTGACTGCCTGGTGGAGGTGCTTGAACTAGATTATCACACTGTCTATCTACCAGAGCGAAATAGGACCCTTTTTTTTGGACAGGTGTGGGTCAGGACGAAGCTCTTCTTAGCAACAGTAATATTTCGCACCGAATGAAGGTTCAAGTACGGTTAATTCAGAATCCATTACCTGTCATTCGATCCCTGGCGACTCCGGAGGAATCATGTTCTCCGACAGGCCATTCGAGACGGCAGCGCCGAGGCTGCTGTCCTCATTTACAGAAAAAAAAACAAAAAAAAAACACGGCTCATCTCCCTGTCCGTCTCGGCCTGCCTCTGTGGGTCGCATAATGAGGAAACGGAGCAGAGGGGAGGACCAGTCCCTCAACCCGCCGCCTGTTTACAGACCTGCCACCACCAAAGTCACACATGATGCTCATACAAGCTTTGTCCTCTGTTTCAAACGGGGGGCGGAAATAAAATTTCGGTAGCACACACCTTCAGTTCCTGGTTATCCAACACATAGTATAGAATTCATGTTGGTTTGTCTTTCTGTGAGGGACTAATCGGTTCGTCTGGATCTGTGGCGCGTGTGTGCATGCGTGTGTGCGTGTGTGTGTGTTTCTGTTTGTGTGCAATGAGCTCAGGTGCGCAGCCTGAAATTGGAGCAGGAGGTGGAGAAGAACAAGATCCTCTCCGAGGCACTACAGACTCTGGCCACGGAGCACCACGAGCTGGAGCAATCCGTCGTCAAGGGATCTTCACCGCGGAGTGCCCTCAGCGAGGATGAGTTCCACGACGCCGTGTCTGGTGAGTTGACAAGTTACCGAACACACTCTGGACACCGAGGAGATTCTGTGACAGGCTCCCGTCGGCGCTCGCTGCTCCCTCATTCACTGGAATATATATTATTTTTTTTCCCGCCAGTGAATGCCCATCGGTATGTTTTCCTCTCCTCGTTGCTGCAGGCGCTGCCTGGTCGTGAGGAAAGGTTTCGCATCTGCCTAATGGTTGCTGAATCTCTCCTTTTTAGCTCTGAAACCAAAAATTGGCACGCCTCTTGGGAGTGTGCAGTTGCTTTTGATTAGCTCAAACCTTTGACCCGACCCATGCAAATGTCAGGACACAGTACGTGACGGGTTTGTTTGGAAGAGAGCATGGGTGCATCATAGTTGAGTATCAGGTCTGCATGGGAAGTTTGTTTTCGTATTCGGAGAGTTATTTTCAGTCCTGATAAAGCAGATTAGACTAAGTAGGTCCATTTGATTTGATATTACTGACTGATATTACTAGTGTTAGGAGGATTGCTTTCAGTTGAAACGGAATAAAAAAAAAAAAAACATTTTCAGAGATGTCATAGTTCCACTCCAGTTCTCGTTATGCTTTCCATTATTTGTTCTGCCTTTTTTTTCTTTTAGCATTTGAATTTTGCTTAGCATTTCTTTTATCTGAACCATTCAGGACTGTTTTTATACTCCTAGTATCTTTCTGTTTATTTGGGTATAGGGCCTTTTCTTCTTTTGTTTTTTTTAAAAGGAGCCTTTTAACAAAATAATCATTTATAGCCTCAGCAGAAAAACATGGCTGTCAAAGGTACTAAAGCCGCCATAGTTTAGTTCTAACAATACAAAGAGGAACATTTTTTAGAGCTTAAACTGAAAGGTCAACTTGTTACAAAGCCATCAAACAATGGAGTTTCTTCAATCGAGGAATTCTTCAGCTCTGTGTAGAAAGAACCTTTACAGGAGGCCATTCCTGCCCACAGTACTGCACCTACTCACTCTTTGTAAAAACAAAAAAATTCAGCATAATCTAACTCATTTTATCTAATTTTTAATGAAATCTATCTTTACATTTCTCGTAATGATATTATGTTCCAATCATTGAAAAAGCACCAATCAATAATTAATGGATTGTAATTAAATTCTGCGGTAGATGTGAACAATTTTGAATAATTAGCAGTAAAAAATATGTTTAATGAACTTGAAAAATAAACAATAGGTGCTTATTATGATGATTATTATTATTGTTATTCTCTAGTGTAAAAGAAATACATAAACAGCATAAACCATCTGCCTAAGAAAGTAATAGTGTACAAAGCTGGTCCAGAGGGGGGGCATTTTTATGCTGCAAATGAATCGCATAAACAAATTGATTTGTCTGATTTGTCTATGTTGGAATTGGGGTGACCACGGCTCAGGTGGAAGAGCTGGGTGTTCGGTAATCGGAAGGCTGGCGCCGGCTGCCTTTAGTGCTCCGGAGTGTGTGTAGAAGTGAAACACAATAAAGCGATTTGTGGCACTAATGAGGGTTTAAAGATGCAATATAAGAACGCCAGAAGTGTTTGCTGCTTGAATCATCGTCATACACTGTGTGAAAAACAACCCAGAACGCTGGTTGTCATTGGTTCAATGAATTCTTTGTCAAACAGAGCACATTATGAGCTTTTGAAACCATCTCTATGCGTTTGTCAGAATCAGACTCGGAGGGCTCACTGAGTGGCTTTGAGACGGTGGCCAGCCATTCCTTTGAGGAGGACGAGGAGGAGGACGAAGGTTCTGTCATGCTAAGCAGCCCATGCAGCAGCCCCACCACCAGCATGTTGCAAGAGCATCGCCATGGGGACCGGGATGAGACTCAACCCAACGGGATCGCAAAGCATAGGTCAGCAGTGCAATATGCCCCCACAGCTCCTTAAATTGGTCTCTCACCCCCGGTGCCTTTCATCTACAGTTTAAAGACGCACGAATGCTGCAAAGTGCCTATCTTCTCTGTCTGTTATTTGCGCCTGTATTTCACAAGTCGCTCTGTTTTTCAGCAGAGTGGGCTTTTTTTCCCCCTTTTTTTTTTTTAAACCCGCTCTTTCTCTGGTCTTTCCACTTCAGTGTGTTAATAATTTAGAATCAGGGTTAGTCTGGTAAAGACGCTGGAAGGGGCTCCATTGACGGTGTTGAGTTCAGTGTCAACACTGTTAAATATTGATTAGGTCATAGTGTAATGCACCAATCAGTCAGCAGAATGAGCCTCTGTGTGTGCTCATCGCTTTGTGTCTTTAGAGTCTGGCTTTCATGATTCGGATCTATTTTAAATGTCCAAATATGTTTATCTCTTGTTTAGTCCCCACATTTTCAACGGAGGTTATCGCTTATTTGCCTGAGTTATGTTAATATCTTTCACATAAATTAATTTGCTTTTTTGGAAAACTAGCCCAAAATAAATGAATCTGCTTAATCTTGTTTTTCAGGACAAGCTTACCCGCACCAATGTTTTCGAGGAATGACTTCAGCATTTGGAGTATTCTGAGGAACTGCATTGGAATGGTAAGTATCCTGTTGAATTTAAATGCTCATTACCCCCATCATACAGTATGTAGTCAGTCCACTTGGCTAAATTTGTATTTCTCTAGTCAAAAATAGATTTGGTCATAAAGATGAATCCTGTTGATGTGACGATCCTGCTACTTACTGTGGACTGATCAAATTATAGAATACCATGATTTATTATATTTAAACAGTATTATAGCAAAGATTTGAACGGAGAGGTACAAAACATCATCAGAACGTGAACAAAACAAAATGTCCCTAGTGTGCCACCCATATGGTTTTACCCATCTACTGCACTGCACCAAAACACAGTCAGAGGCCACCTGTTGAATACGGGGAGCCCTTGGCAAATAAAACACAAACAATTTCCACAAGAGGCGACTCAAGAAATGACTTACTAATCTACATTTATTTAGAAAAACAGTGACAGATTAATGCTTACTGAAGCATCATAGCTGGATCTGTATTTTAACGTCTGTTTAATGGTGACAACTAAAGTGACATTAAGAGAACTGTCCTTTAATGCATTTCTTAATTTGTAAATATGTCTAGAAAAGCTGCTGAACACTAGCATTAGCACTACGCTCTGAATTCTCCCGAGCCCCTGGATAGCCTCAGAGAGGCTTGTCAAACAGTGTGTACAATGTGAGGGGGTTTTGTGTTTCCCAATTAGGAAACAAAAGCCTGACAAGGAATGTAAAAACCCTATAATCCTAGTAATCATGCACTTTGAAGTTAGATTTACCGAAGCTATTCTACAGCTACCAGAGTGATTGCTGCGTGGGGAGCTTTTTTTTCCTAAGCAACATGAATATCAAACCATATTTTGCTTAAAATGCCTTTAAGTTTTTTCATCACTCAGGTGGATACTTCCATTTCGAGGGATTGCGGTGGGAAACGACTGTTTTCCTCCTTGTGATGAAATCCGTCCCTTATTCCCCACCCTTGTGTCTCTTTTCCAGGAGTTGTCCAAGATTACAATGCCAGTGATTTTCAACGAGCCCCTGAGCTTTTTGCAGCGTCTGACGGAGTACATGGAGCACACGTATCTCATCCACCAGGCCAATGCCTCGTCGGATTCCATCGAGAGGATGAAGGTAAGGTGCACCGTAAAGTCCTGGAAACCGTGTGGTCCAGTGACCTGGAACAGCCCCATCATGGGAGCAGCTTAATGGACTTTAACTTTGAGCTTAGCTGCTGTTTGTTGTTTGTGTCTCTGGCAGTGTGTGGCTGCGTTCGCTGTGTCTGCCGTGGCCTCCCAGTGGGAGCGGACAGGGAAACCATTCAATCCTCTGCTTGGAGAGACCTATGAACTGGTCAGGTGAGTGGGATTACACCCCGTTCATGACTGATTATTGGGAGTTTGTCTAAAATAACAACGGAATGTTGGTTGCATAAGATGAGAATAGTTTAGAAAGGTATGAATAACTTAAAAATAGACAGTTTCTTGCAAACTTGAAATGCAAAACTGGACGTACATAACAAAATGGAATTAAATGGATTTAACAGGAAATATATCTGTATCCATTTGTCAAATTTACATTTAGTTTATTTTAGTTTTTCCATCCTACCCTCACTTTTCAAAACTTGAGCATAAAACACTATCCTTTATATTAGCTTACCAAACACACGCAGCCCATCTGAAATGCTTCCCACTCTTTTCTCAGAGAGGATCTGGGTTTTAGGCTGATATCAGAGCAAGTGAGTCACCACCCGCCGGTCAGCGCCTTCCATGCTGAGGGCCTGAAGGAAGACTTTGTGTTTCACGGATCGATCTACCCTAAACTTAAATTCTGGGGAAAGAGTGTGGAGGCTGAGCCGAAAGGTGTCATCACGCTGGAACTGCCCAAGTAAGTACAAAGGAAAGGTTGTTTTTAAAAAAAAAAAGGAAATTAGAGCAACTTCAATCATAACTCAATCAATAAAATTACTTTATTAATCGTTTTCCAGCTTCCTGTACAATGAAATTCAGCATTTCTGTACAACCCGTCGAAATCGGACAAAGCAACAGACGCATAAACACACAGGGCTGCAATTTAGGCTTATCTTCTGGTTCTAGCCAACATTTGTTTCAGGCAGATTTCCGCTTCCCCAAAGCAGTAATCAGCATTTAGTAGTTTAGTTCTGTCAAATTGAATTTCTGTGCGACTGATATGAAGTTATCTGGCATTACCATGGAACCCTCTTAACGCACCCTGCCCTGCTGATTGGTTGGTGGTTGTTTCTGCAGGCACAATGAAGTCTACACATGGACAAATCCGACATGTTGTGTTCACAACATCATTGTTGGTCAGCTGTGGATCGAGCAATATGGAAACGTAGAGGTGATCAACCACAGGTATTGATAATGGATGGATGGATGGATGGATGGATGGAGTTAAATTAAATATAGTGCCTGCCTGTTCTTATTTATGCACGTAAAGGTAAACTGGTCAGCTACTTGTCTCTGACAATTCAATATATTATCCTCCATCATGCAATATAATATTAAAATGCTACTACCTAATAAGGGAGGTGATATGTTACCTAATTCATTCTTGTTTTGAAGCGAGCCAAACAGTCAACATCAAATAAAAAGAACGGTGAATAGCTGTCATGGGGTAAAGAGGGCATCACCCATGGCGAGGTGCTTTAATATTACAGTAGAGAAAAAGATTTTGTCTTTACTGTGAGTGTAACTATGTCAGACTGAAGATCTCCCAATAAAAATGCTTCCTGTATTTTGCTGAAGGATTTCCAGCAACGTATTTGCAATCCTTATTTTACAGTGACACAATAAATGCAGTGATCAATAACATAAATGAGTAATAATGTTATTTTCATTATTATCATTATGATTTTCTCTTATTGAAAATGTTCACATAAAAGAAGGAGGATCTGGGATTTGTCAGTCAGGTAATAGTGAAATGAGATATGATTTTTTTCCCTCTCTTATTTTATCCAGAACCGGTGAAAAGTGCTGTCTGAATTTCAAGCCGTGTGGACTGTTTGGAAAAGAACTACACAAAGTTGAAGGTTACATTCTTGATAAAAGGTATGCCATGATCAGGGATCCTCTTCTTTTAAAATGCCTTCACAAGGACATTAATTTCCTGTTAAATGCTGAGCGAAAATGTTACAAATTTGTGAAAGGATGCTTCTGAAGAAAAAAAAAGAAGCTGCCATGCCATTTTGAAATGAAAATTTCTGATTTTTTTACTCAAACATAATAGATTATTCATCAGACTGAATCCATTTAGCACTCTGCAATGACTTGAATACCAGAAAAAATAGCTTTACTTTGTATAAGCTAGTTAATTTGTACATCAGGAGATAAAGTATTTATGAAGTCTTCTTATAACAAAAATAAAGCAGACAGTCCAGTCACAGAGAGAGCTGGCACCAATGGGAGACCTCAAACAAAAGCATAGAAAAATATTCATTAAAGAATATGCCGTGCACACACACCAGGGGTTTGGCAAGGGACAGAACATACGAGCAGTTATGGGAAACGTTCAGCAGAAATGCATTTTATCCGGCTTTTTTTTCTTTCTTTTTTTTTTACATTTGACATTTTCAGAAATGGGACTTTGCCCCTTATAAGTGCTTTCAAGCGCACTGAGTGGCTCATTGGTGCGCTTTGTTAGCAGTGAGGGTTTCATCCGTGGGAGCAAAAAAAAACAAAAAAACACTGAATTTGTGCCTGAGGGCGTGTGAGGGTGTGAGCCTGTGTTTACATTTCACAGCAAAAAGAAGCTCTACGCGCTTTATGGGAAGTGGACCGAGTGTCTGCACGTCATCGACCCGGCCGCCTTTGAGGCCCACAAGAAAAGCGACAAGAAGGGGGCCGAGGAGAAGAAATCCGGCAAAGCGGTACGAAAGCTCCGAGTCCTGCTGGTTTAAAGTCGATCCATCATGTGAATGGTGTTATTGGATGTTGGAAGATGAAATCATCTGGTTTTTAACCCCCCGTCCGCACGCGTCCCTCAGGGAGGCGGCGGGGACCAGGAGGACGTTCCCTCTCCGGCCGCGGACACGGTGGAGGCGATTCCCGGTAGCCAGCTGCTGTGGAGGATTGCGCCCAGACCGGCCAACTCCACCCAGGTCTGCGCTGACCCCCCCCCCGCCCGCCACGGCCTTCCCCCGACTTCATATGGGACAAACCAAACAGATGCTTCTTTTTAAAACTCCAGATGTACAGCTTCACGTGCTTCGCCATGCAGCTGAACGAGCTGCGCAAGGAGATGGAGGGGGTCATCCCGCCCACCGACTGCAGGCTCAGGCCGGACATCCGGGCCATGGAGAATGGGGACATCGGTAAGCGCTAACGGTCAATCGCTTTGGGCTTAATTCGGTTCGGCGGGATCCACAAACACGTACGCGTTGCGTTTCCAAACAGACCTCGCCAGCGAGGAGAAGAAGAGGCTGGAGGAGAAGCAGAGAGCCGCTCGCAAGAACCGCTCCAAGTCCGACGAGGAGTGGAAGAGCAAGTGAGTGTTCTCCGCTCTTCGGGTGGCTTCCCAGTGGAGTGACCTGAACAGTTATTTCTCTCTCTAGGTAGCGCTTCGGTCTTTAAGGCTGCCGTTGTCTTGCCTTTGTCTGTACCGTTTTCACACATGCTCGAGCTTAACTCCATTTTTATCTCCACTTGTCATTTATCGCCGCTGCATCTTCACTGTGGTGCTAAGGAATCCTCCCCTGGGCCCGAGGTTAGAGCTGCACACTGTTTGACATGATGTGATCACGTGACACCCCCCCCCCTTCCCCTCCGTGTGTGGATCTTATCTGTGACCGTGTCGTGTTTGGTATGAGAGCCGATGGTGGAAACGCAGTATGAAAGTGAGGGTCTGCCCTTCCCTCCGTCAGCATGACAGCTCCTCTCACAGGCCCTGAATGCAATAACCCAAACACCCACAGGTGCTCTCCCTCTGAATCCTCTTCCTCCTGCTTGTAATTTCCTGTTTATATTCCGATGGAAACGGGCAGTGTTGGATGTCTGTAACTTTAAAACGAGGCCCGCCTGTCCTTTGTTCCCCTCCGTCTGATTTGTCTGAGTGTGTTCTCCCCTCTTTGTGGTTTTCCTTTCAATTGCTGATGTGTGTCCAATATGTTCCCAGGTGGTTTCAGCAGGGGCAGAACCCCCACACCCGCTCCCAGGACTGGCTTTTCTCTGGTGGATACTGGGACCGGACCTACAGTCAGCTGCCGGATATTTACTAATGCGCATTTCCTGCAGCGAGCAGCCTCCACGTGTATCATAAAGAACAGCATTAACTGTTTGATTAGATTTTTTCCCCCTTGTTTTTGTTTCCTTTGTTTCTTTTTATTTTCTAACGACAGCGATAACGAACAGAAACACCTAAAACAGTGTGGCCTTATTCTACTTCCTAACAAAGAAAGAAGCTGTGAAAATAGATGAAGTCACAATCAGTCGTTGTTTGATGTTACTTTGAAATGTAGCTTTGTTGTTTTTCCTGAGATGAGGCTTGTGTCTCTTCAGAATGGACTTTTAGCACATCGGCTTTTATGGTCTTTAGTGTGCATCAATCTTGTTTTAAATGTTCAGAATTGTATAACTGTATATATATATACTTTCCACAGTCACTGACCTCATCGTGTTAATCTCCATTCCACTCTACTGCATTTCACCGTGTAAAGTAAATACTGCTTACAAAAAAGTATATATATATTTTCTGTTACAATAACACCCATATAAAATAATTGTAAAAAATACCTGTTACTGGCTCTGGCTTTTTTTTCTCGTCATACTGTCCAAGTCAGTGCATTATGAAAAGTCTCTGTGAGAAATTTAAAAAATGCCTCTATTTTACACATATACAAAAGAAAGTTTGGGTTTCCCAGGTCAAAAAAGAAAAACTACTGTCTCCATACGGTACACTGGAAGTATGCTTACACTATTTCGAACAAACCATTTATTACATATGGTATATTAAGGACTGTGACCCTGTCCCCAGTGTTCTCTTATACTTATTAATTACTCATTACACCTTTATCACTTATTTATTTCGGGCAGCGCTGTTAAATGATTCATTCACAGGTATCAAGTACGTAAATATGAGATGTGAGTAAGATGTGCTGTATGACTGACTGAATGTGGTCTGTATGGAAAGACTCTGACTAAAAAAAAAGCACTACATAATTAGAGTTAGTTTGACAATTTGCTGTACGGTCATCTTTAGTAAACAAATATTCATTGTGATGTGTTGCTTGAACATGAAGTTTAGTACACATTTGTCATTTGAAAAATGGTTTAAATTTTGACTATTTTACATTTAATCTAAATGCTTTTTTAGTTTAACAGGTGTAAAAAGTGACTCTAAAACTGTCCTTTTAGACATTGCTGTGTGCCTGTGAGCATGCTGCTAGCAGTACAATTAATGTCATTAAAAACAGGCGGAAGTAACAGAAATAGCCAAAAACTTAGATAGAAATGATCTTAAGGCGAGGTCTGGCACATTTGAATGAAAGGCTGAAGTTGGCCATGAACACGGTTGGTTCCTGAGAGCAAACACAGACCAGATCAAAATGGTTATGCCATGTGAAGTACTCCACCTCATGGTCAAATGTTGAGCAGCTGATTAACATACTAATAAGAATACACAAAGCCAGCAAGTGATTAAGTCCTCCTGCGACATGGCCGTAGAGGTGAATTTGTCTAGATGTTACGGTACAAGTGAGGCCTGAGAGAACCAATAAAACTGAAAAATGGATGAGTTTAAAATGAAAAAAGGCAGTAGATACAAGAGAAGTCACAACCAAATGGCAGTATTCAATTTTCCAAAATAACGTCAGAAGAATGTGTAATTCCTCAGGACTCATACAGAGGAACAGGTTATTTCAGCACTACACCTGTAGTTCAGCTCCTGCTGAGGTGAGCTGCAGCTGGGCCAGATGTTGGCCACATGGAAGTGGCTATCGCACTGCGTTCACTAACCCTTCAGCAGGATTCAGGAATCTAATACAGAAAAATGACTGCAGTTACAATCTCGCTGTGGAATCAGTGATAGACCAGCAAATGGGCGACCGGGGGGAAATAAGGTTTAGATGTGATCACGGGTCTTACACAGATGCAGGTAGAAGCTTTTCCTGTGAGGGGGTATGAAAGTCTGCGCTGACCAGGAATGATAACACCCTGAGATCAGCGGGGTGGATCACTTCGGGAAGCGATTAGACACAACACCACTGCAAAGGGAAAGGAATTATATTGGTGGACGTTAAATGGGACGAGCACAAAAGCAATGTGAGGATATTTCCGATTTAATTCCAACCTCTTGGCATCACCATTAGAAAGGCAGGCTCTTGATCTTCCTCTTTTCAGCTTAATTTCGGTTAACCATAAAGACCCACATATTTTTCAAAACAAGGACGCACCGCTTACCTCGCAGCCAGGTCTCCACTTTGCATTTGATTAATTCCAAACCCCTTCATTGTGCCTTTTATCTGAATTTGGAGTATAATTACAATTCTTAATTTCCAGGAAACAGTCATCTTCTAACAGCTGAAGGCACGCACAGAGGTTGAGAGCTCATCGCTCTCACAGTCATCTTCATCTCCAGCTTCTGATTCTGTTTTTAACTTGAGTGCGGCACTGAAGAAGAGCAACATGCCTGTATTTGGAACTGAAGCTCAGAGACTTTTTAGAGGCTTTTCAATCCAGACAAACAAAGAATCAACAAACAGGGCCCTTTACAAAGTCACACTCTAGAGTCAAACGTAACTGTGTAGATGCTATTCTCTGAGGGCCTTCAGGAGACTATGGCTCTCTTTGAATGAAGAAAGAAAAAGCACATCCATGCCTGAGCTCATGAATGATACAGCCCTCTAAGGCTCATTTCCATACTATGAAGTTATGGTTTGTGGAACAGCTTCAGTTTATGCAGTGGCTGTTTATGTACAAAAAAAAAACAGACACAAGGTAAAACTTGAAGTACAACCAGTTTCTGTAGACTTCCTCAAAAAGATTTCCTCTGCAAATAAAACCCTCTGTTGCGCCTTAAACTTGGTTTTGCTTTTGAAGTGTCAGTGCATGTTACTCTATAAGTACTGTCTTCAGCAGGGATCACTTTTGTGTCCATATTTAGGCAAGTTTTAGATTTCTTCAACCACCTTTTTTTGCACCCAGTGACTGTAAACTTTTAAGACAGTCGACAGCTGTACTCTTCAAGAGCAAGGTGGGTGGCAGCGAAAAGTGGATCATCCACATCTGGGAGGTTTTCTGTCACCCCCTTTGTAAGAGGTCAAATCTGGAGAGAGATCCGGTTCGGTCTTATGTCAGCACTGAGAAATAAATGTGAAGCGATGTTATCAGGCACTGTTTGAAAAGAAAAAGACACTCAACAGCCACTGCTGACACCAACTGTCCCGCTTTACTCAACAATCTCTGAACGGTGCAGCTGTGATGTGTTGTCTGACACGCAGAGCAACAAAGAGACAGAACTGTTAAGAAAGCAGATGTGATCTGCAATCAAGCGAATGCATAAAATCTCTCACATCTGTCTGAGCTGCTCTGGCAAGCCTCTAAAAGGAGAACTGGTTATTTGCTTGAGTGTGATCTTGCGTGGATCTGCTTTGATCCCTGGCGCATGATAAATGGGTCTGAAGTAATGATTGCAAACTGTTTGCCCTGAGACAGAGAATGGGCTGAAGGGATTTTATAGAAACCATCACTGCGTTTGTCATCCAAAAGCCTTGAAGATCTCACAAATAGCGACACTGAATCTGGACTTTCAACTCTTTCATCTCAGCATTCAGTCTGCTTGCTGTCATCGAGACGCCAAGAGGCCTTTCTGCACAAAGACAAAGGGTTTCATACCACAGATAGGAGATTTGGAATTAATTGGTGTTTCATTTTGCTTCTGCAGATCAATCAATCTCATTAAAAGGAAACATGTTTGATTTCCGTTGTAGAACAACAAGTGTGAAATTTTAATAGTTGTTTCGGCTTTTTTTACGATTCCTTTATCACCATTTGGCAACCGGTTCCCTCATGGTTATCAGACACCTCTGCCTGGGGGAACGCAGAAGAAAACAAATATTTTAACAATAATTTGACCTATTTTTGTTCTTTTTTAAAATCACATTTCTTGCATGGGACACTGCTTTTAATCCATATTGACCGCATGTTTATTGTTGAATAGGCAGACAGGTTTGATGTCGATGTAAGAGAGTTTCATTGCTCTCATGAACTTGGGGTAACAGCTTTCCCGGAGACTGAAAGACTGGGATGAGACTGAGAAGAGGGGGCTAAAAGCTTTACACCCACAGTTTAAATGCACTCGACTGGTTTTGATTTGCTGAGGACATTTCCAGCCTCGGGAGCCAAAACTCTATCCTTAAAGGGCTTTTCCCATTAACCTTTTCCCAACGAAAAATATGGTTGGGTGCACTGGGCACTTTCCTACAGGAACACAACACCTGTCAGTTTCTAATTTGTTCCATTTAAGGCTATAACTCTGGCCCTTAAAGTACCTATCTATCTATCTATCTATCTATCTATCTATCTATCTA
>CAJRST010000002.1:6558649-6623649 GCA_907169785.1 Menidia menidia
ATCTATCTATCTATCTATCTATCTATCAGCAAAGGTAATGTGAAGGATAATGAAATGGGATTAGGAGACTGAGGAGCAGATCAATGGTTGTTAATGCTTTATATGTCCTCAGTGTCTCTTGGAGGATGGAGCTTGATGCCCCAATTTTTATTAAAGTTAGTAAAAAAAAAAACAGATTTGAGAAGATACACCATGCTGCAAATATTTTGCACCAATACATATTTGGATTCATACTTTTTTATTGTCACTATTTTGTCCAAATCTAAACATTTCTTTTGGGTCACTTAGAGTTGTCTGTCCTCTTCTGTCCTAATCCAATAAACTTGTCCCGTGGATATTTTTCTTTTCTTTTTTCCCCAGATTTAATAAGCTTCACGCAGCTCTTCTGATTTGTTTGATGTCACCGCTAGCAACCGAGACGCCCCCCTTCAACAACTCCCCTTTATATTTAGTTTGATTTCTTTATCTTTGTGTTTAAATTATGGAAGAGCACAGCCCAATAAAGTCATTTCAGTCATGTATGCAATATCAGGGTAATCAAACTAAGTTAATATATCGTACAGAGCATATAGTAAGTTATAATTTCTTTTGAAGTGACTTTGAAGTGGAAGTGGCTCTGAGTGTTGCTGGCTTTGGTGTGTAAATGAGCTGAGTTGTCTTTCATCTCTTCAGCTCTGACAACCAGACCCCCTCGTCCTTCGTATCCTAATTCATCATTTCACACTCAAATTAATGAAGGCAACAAAAACGAATGAATTCATTCAAATGTCGCTAATTCCTCTTGAACATCCTTGAAAGCCCGACCAGAAAAAAGCTCTGGACTGATGCTGTCAGCTCTGCCATCTGCAGAAGGCCTCCATGAGGCTGCTGCAAGTTCCCCGAATCCTAAGCAGCTCGGTGTCACTCTTAGCACTATCAGGGACTCTGAAATTATACTATTAAATTATCACATAGAGAAATGATATACAATACAGATGTTTTACTGAATCCATATGTATCCCCTGATTTCTGCTGCTTCTGCCACACTGCTGAGATGTTTTTTTTTTGTTTTTTTAATGAACAGACACTGACTTGTCATGGACAGAGGGACATGGACAAGCATGGCAGGTCCTGTTAGCAGCGTTCCCATAGCAACCCTCTGTACAGCACTCACAGATGTCCCCAGCGGTGTCAAAATGGCTATTTTGGAATTTAGTTAGGTCAAACCTAAAAAAGGCATTCATCTGCCTCAGCAAAGTGGCCACAAATGCCACGACATTGGAAATCTGATGAAAATTTTACATGTGCACGTGTTCCGCTGCATGTGTGTGTTGGTCTTTGTTCTCTGTTCATTCATCACGCCCTTTTGGGAGGGAGTCCATTTCCGCTGATTGCAAACGCTGACCCTTGGAAAGCCCTGCCCACTCTGTAGTTTTTCAGAGTGGCCTTCTGTTCAGAAACAGGGCGCTTAACTGTCAACTGGAGGACTGTTCACAAGTACACCCACACTGGTTTATCAGTGACTAATCTGAGGCCTTGCATAAATACAAATGTTTGTCTTTCCACACAGAAAACACATTGACTGTGACACAGGAACATTAAAATTTTGAAGCGCACATGTAAAAATGTTGGAATTGCACAAAGGTCGGCATGCACAATAGTGAAGTGGGTATCTAGTGTTGAGCTTACAGAGCAGCTTATAATATTAACTTCCAGTGGTAAATTCTCTCAACATTCATTGTCATAAATCTGACCATGAAACGTAGATGAAAATATTTCTTGATTTGTTGTTCATACTTCATAAACTTATTAAAAAAATGTTGGATTGTCAAATTGGAAGAAGGTAGAGCAAAAGCAAATGTGATTCAATGCAAAGAAAATATGTTTTCTGTTTTATATTAAGCCTTTGTATAAGCCCCACACAACTGAAGATGGAATAATCCTTCCCCCCACAGCATATCTTCTCCACCCCTGGCCAGATATATTCCACAGCAAGTGAAACTCTGACAGACGTGCAGAAAATATGGATTTGAAGAGTCAGTTGTACAATAGATGGGCTCAAAGTTTACAGGGGTGGGTTTGCACATGTTGGTATTAGTCTTTTAAAGTTCATATACTGCTCAGATGATGGCGTGAGGGATTTCAGTCAAAGATGGATGAATGAGAAGGAATCAATACATCTATGGATGTTTATTTTTGTTAATCAATAAAGCAAACCAGGTATGAAAATCAGTCAGCCATTTAAATGGAAGAATCAAAGAAGCAATGGATTTGCTCTGTATCCATGAAACTCATGTTGAGTGAATCCCATGCCGATTTCTGTTTATCTCCCATACTGTCAATCAGTTATCTATTATTCTTAATAGATCAAAAAGGCCCCACAAAAATCAATCACTCAACACGTCCATGCAAAGGGCAGATTTATTCACTTTATTTGAAAGTACAGGTGCAATATGTTTGAGAGCAAAACTTTTGTAGCTGTTTAATCAGAGCTAACTACAAAAATCAGCCAATGTGATGGCAGTTATTATTATTGTTGTTGTCATTTGTATGCAGGCATGCACAGAATGATTGGACATGTCAATGAAGTTGTCAGGAAAGGGTAACGATTTTGTTCACTATGTTGACTGAAATCAATTATCTTCTGTGGAGCATTCAATATTTTGAGGGACAAACGGCAAATGGCAACTTAAAGTCCTCTCTACCTGCATCGTGATCCAATACTCTGGACAAGAATTGTATGTCAATTTGTCCAACATTCACTTTTAGTTGAAGTTGACCCTGATAAATACATTTCACTCTGACATGGAAACGGATGATGATTGTGTAGGCAGAATTGTTTGCGCGCACGGACATGCAAAACATGTTATTAGCTTTGGTATGATAAGTGACATTAATGCATAATCTAATTTTAGTTTTAAACTTTGTTACAAATAAAGATGACCTCAAGAACAGCTAGGCCATAAAACATGTGTTTTACATCCCTGAGAAGAGAAATATGTTCACTGTATAAAAAAGGCTGATGTAAATCTTTGCACAAACCTTTGTCTACACTGCTTTAAGAGTTCGGGGAATATAGATTACATGGGTTGAAAGATTTCATGGTTTGTATGAGCACAGACCAGTGTTTTCTGGAGCTCTTGTGAAGGGAAAGAGGGCTCCAGAAACAACTTTTGTTCATCACAATCATAGAACTGGGTACAAAGCGTAGCTGGCAATGCCACAGGTGTTTCTGCCGTCGCGGATCATTCGCATGTAGCCGCCCTCCCCCCAGCTGCTTCCCCAACTAGGGAGAAAGAAAAGCAAAGATTGAGAAGTGGATTTATTCAGTAACGACTGTAGATGTAGAGCGTGATGTTCTTCGGGCTTGTGTGAGGCTGAGCAGACCTGTTTTTGATGATCCAGTAGTCTTGGCCGTCCTCTGATCCGTAGCCCACCAGCAGCACCGCGTGACTCAGATGGTTAGAGTTACAGTTGGGTTCCTCATAAATTCCTGTTAAGAAATGTCAAAGCAACACCACAGGTGAACAGGGTAAACGTGGAGGCACGCACATTTCCACCTGAAAAGTCTGATGAAACATTCTTATGGGTATAATATTATTGATGTTTTGATTTGGACGAATATTGAAGAAGAAAATAACCACCTAAATGTTGTATAATTTAACCCTACTAATTAAAAATCAGCACGTTGGAAGCCAACTGAACTGTGAATACCAAAATAAATGTTCTTTTCTAATTTGTGCTATCCTTAACGTGTCATTTCGGGAAAGGTGAAACCTGCAGAGAACCCAGCAGAGCAGAGCACCGCTGTGCAAATTTGACCTTTCATGTTGTGGTACTTTTCTTTATTGGAGATGTTATCAAATCTGCTGCAGGGAGTAAAATATCTATCAAAGAAACCCAAAGGAAATGACACTATGATTTTATCGACAGGTAACCTGAGCTGTAGAACAGGAAGCTTGAATGATCCGCATCCAGTGCTACAGTGATGGGGCCAATAGTGGCCACAGCGTCAGCCAGAGCCTGCTCGTCTCCCTTGGGTATGAACTTGTAGTCTTTGATGTGAGCAACCGCCAGCCTGCTGTCGTAGAAACAAGGCTGGGTGTCCTGTTGAGAGAAATAAAACGTGACCGCAGGGCTGGATTCCGAATCATTCCCAGTTTGACGGTTAGCTGAACCTCACCACTGAGGTGTACGGGTAGCTGTCCGTAGCCTGCAGCCCGTTGCTGACTACGTAGTCATAGGCGTTGGCCATCCAGGCACCGCTACAGCCATTGGTGCCGTACGGTTTGGAACAGTCCACCAGGTTTTGCTCGCTCAAAGAAACGAGCTGTCCCGTTCTCTTGTAGAGCTGTCCCTCTATGGCTCCGGTAGTACTGAAAGCCCAGCATGAGCCACAGTAGCCCTGGACACATGGGTTAGTGCACAGATCTGAGGGTGATCATCCATAGAGGAGCCACTTGAGAAACAGTCAGGATGGCTTACCTGGTCCTTAACCTCAGTGACATAACCCATGTTTCGGTAGTCCACAAACCAGATGTCTCGGTTCCTTGCATTGTAACGCAGCCTTCGAGCAGAGACCTCCTTCCCTCTCTTTGCGTACTGGGCGTTCATCATGGCTCCTTGCAAAACCCGGAATTCCTGTCTTGTCTACAAATGCAAAACAAAGGCAAGATTTTGCTCAAAATAAATCAAACGGATATTCAAACTTTTTCCCCAGTAATGATATCAATAGTTAGATGATACGTGAAGTCATCGGCTAGTTGGCCAATCTGTCTAAAATGGCAAAGAGAGGCATGCAGTGTGGAGCTGCCTAAAGGAGAGTAATCCCACCTACCTGCACATTTAGTCATAGATTTCACCCGATAAGTGTTGCTGTAAGAAAAAATGAAAGAACTCCTTACTAGGTCTCCGTATTTGTTCATTGCCATAGCAAATGATTTCCTCCCCATGAGGAACCCTTGATTGTGGTCCTCAATCTGTCGCTTATTATCCTCCCAAATGGACATCCTTTGCATGTCTTCCTGTCAGGACAAAACACATCAAACACAAACTTGAGTGAATGAGATTCCGGATGCCGTCTGCACGCTTCAAATGCAGCGAGTCTCACTCACTAATTCATCGTGGCTTATGCCGTGGCTGCTTTTCCAGATCTCCCATTCGGTCTGGACCACCTCATCCGAGTCCGACAGCGCGGGCTGCGGGCCCCACAGCAGGACGGAGATCACAACGGCTCTCATTAGAAAGCTGACCCGCTGGGCTGAAATAGCAGAGCATCACAGTGGACTCATTCTAGGTGTAATTGCGTGTCATATTGTAAAGATGACCCATTGCTCAGCATCAAAACAGAGTCTCAGCAAAACCTGAACTGTGTTAGCATCCAGGACTAATTCCAGCTCAGGTTATTTTCTCCCAGATCTACAGTGAAATTAAAACTGCACTCGACGCAAATAACATTAAATTACCTGATGCAATTTCATGACCTTAAAATACAGATGAAGAGACCTTGCAAGCTTACCAGCGCAGAGTTGAGTCTGTTTGGGGATCATGTTCTGGGAGCAACTCTGACCTGTAACACGGTCACAGTCTGTCAGCCTTCCTTATATAGCATCCCAGTAAATACATGTTTCTACTCAACTTTTTCTAAATCCCTAAATCAATGCTTCTGCCAGTACCTGAGAGGGGAATTAGACAACAAAAATAAGTTGCTCTCCCTGGTTCGACTTTCCAACCCCATGGTTATCATTTAGAAACAGCTAAAGCTGCAATATTGTAAGTCCTTCAAGCACTAGTTCACAACACCTGACATCAAACTTTCCAAAACCAGCGCTGAAAGAGGAACTTTGCTTCAGTAAAGTGACAGTATATTTAGGCAAAGCTACTGTATGCCCGGTAAAATTCTGTAATCAAGCTGCAGCTGAAATCAATTTTCATAGAACAATGTAGTTAAACATCAGTAAAAGCACACTGGCTGCACACAGAGTTTCTGAAAATGATAGCCGTGCATCAGTACAAGACTGCTACTGACACTGGATTTAACCATTTAATATCCCAGTTTCAAACTGGAAATGAGCTGAGAACAAATGTTAAGGAAAAAACTTACTGAAGGCTAGCTATATAAGAGGTCTCCAATATAACTTACCACATGATGTTATATAATCATTGTAATCATGTGCTACATTTTTTAAATTGGAATAGAAGATTGTGGTTACAGTTAAGTAATTATTTTTTTGAATTTCTTTTATCCAACAGGCATTATATGTATGAGCATAAATTAAAGTAAATCTATGTGTATAATTAATTCAGCTATCTATAAACTACTTATAGAATTAGAACAAAAGGTATGGAAATAAATCCTTCCGCCACCAAACTTTTTCGTTGTTTCAAAAGGCATGTATCTTTAAACTGAAATTAAGGGAAAAGATACAGAATGACATTGCAGTTACATTTCTGTGAATTCACAAGGTGTGTCTATGAAGCAAATACCAAAATCGAGTTTTTGCAGTTCTGATGGTTCTGCTGCACCTGGTCGGTTGACAGGAAACGTGGTTCCAACCAAAAGCCCTAATATAGAATAATAGTGAGGATTCTGATTTATTTCAAGAAGATTAATACAATCAATGTGGGGAAAAGGGGTGTTGTGTATCACCCAGTGAGTTGTTACCCTCAAACCAGGGCAGATGGTGGTCATTAGCCCTCCTGTAAATCCACAAGAGTTCTAAAGGGGAAAATATGTCAAATTCAGAGTTTTTGGTGAAAAGATAATCCCTCAGAATACAAATGGATCTCTCCCCTGAAGACAACACGTTCAAATCAATATCTGTGTTTTATGATCCCATATTTTTGTCCCCTGCCTGTTTTAGAATGCTTTTTGGGGTAAGTCTACGTGCTCGGCACTGCCCCCTGGTGGCCGCTAACGGCGCTCCAGGCAGGACAGACCGCAGAGGATGCGCTGAGCTGTCATTATGTGCACGGACGGGCGCCGGCAACACCCAAACCCAGTGCGGCAAAAACGGGCCCGTGGCGCTCAGCAGCTCGTCTAATGACCGAGTGCGCGGCAACGAATATCATGAGTCACGCATGAGGCCTGCATGATGTCTTTCAAGGTAAAAGCAGCTCTCATCGTCCACATCAGTGACGGGACGCGGACCGAGAGGGCTTCCATTAGCCGCCACGTCACACCTGCTTCCTCTCAAAGTCTAGACTAGCTCATTGTCAGTCTTTTTTATGATGGTGTCGTGGATTATTGCTTTCAATGATCGAAATGTAAACACTAGAGCTGACATTAGACTGGCTGTTTACTGGCGTTAAAGCAGTCTCACAGTCCAGCTCTGCGGGTGCATGTGCGCGCACCTGCGTCTATTCTATTGCAGCTTACAGTTCAGTCGCATTCGTGTTTCTGGGGTTTAGGAGTCGGTCAGATATGATTAGAGTGTGTGCACAGTTATATGTATTACTGATGTTTGAAAGCCATTCTAGGAGGAAGAGTTTAGGAGTTGTGTGTGTGTGTGTGTGTGTCTGTGGTCAGGGTTGGTACCTATTGGTCATTTTGCATTGTATTGGTGTTTGACCTGTCCCTTCTGACACACACACAACATTCTTTGAGGCTTCAAAACTTTAGGGACACTTCAACACAAAGTACTGCTGGTAAAATTAAGTCCGTCTTTAATGGTGGTTTCACTGGTAGTGTTTGTGGTGTGTATTTACCCCCTCCCCAGAAGGAAACACCCCTGGCCAACGCTGTGTTTTGGGCCGCGAGGAAGGGAAACCTGGCTCTGCTTCAGCTGCTGCTCAACAGCGGGCGAGTGGACGCCGACTGCAAAGACAGTGTACGGACGCTGCATGTCCCGGCTGCTCGGCTGCACGCTTTAACCATGACCCACGTGTGGTAGGGACAGAGTCTCCCCCTCACTCTGTGTCTGCATGAGTCTGCGTGCCTGTCCTCATCGTCCACAGCTCCTGAAAAAAAGGCCTGAATACTCAGACGTGAAAGTCCTCAATTGCTTCTCAGCATATGTATATATGTTGTTGTAAATGCCCTGGAATTCTGTTATATTTTATATGTGATATGCTGTAGTTCTATTATACCACCCGTTTAACTAAAAAAATGAATGTGAAATTTTCAACTCGAAAGGTGGAACACAGATTTGTTCAATACTTCATGCGTTTTAAAACAGTCAGTTTGAGGTGAGACCATTTGCAACAATGGAAAATGACCAAAATGGTTCCAATGCAGTATCGTGACAAAACTTTGACAAATACCAGCCAGTGGCTTTTCCAGCTAGTTGTGTCCCTCTGATCGTAAGCATAGTAAAAGCAATTCACAATTGATTTCATTTTTCCTGAGAATGAGGTATCATTTTCAGTAAATGACAGTCTATTAGAACACGTAGGACGAGAATAAGTGGAAAATATAGGTCAGTGTGTTTGAAACAAGTTCAGTAAAGAAGAGAAACTTGGTGATCATTTAATACCTCAGAACAGACTGCTGCACCTCAGATGCAATAGGAGAATGAACTTAATCTAAACATTTAAGGTTAAAATTTAAGGTGAATGATTTTTCTCAGCACTCCCCACACATATATATATCTCCCCTTTTCAAATGTATACACAGTATCCTCTCCTTTCTTGTGCAACATGGGAAAATGTGGCCTGCTTCCATTTAATCTACAGATCAATAAGTAGTGTTAATCTTGCTTTTCAGATCGAATGTTCAGGGACATTTAGAATGCTAAAATTACCAACACTGTAATTTGCTAAATAAAGATCACATCTATCCTTCTTACAATAATGCAACAATATGGTATCAAAAGGAAGAACTGGGCCTGGGTTACCTGCGGTAAATCTCTGCAAAAAATTCAGTTTGTTGAGTGTTCAACTGTGTGACATTTTGTATCATTTTGCACCACTTTGTTGAGTTTCCGCCTCTCTATCCACATCTTTCTTGTGAGTCTCATTTGGACAGACGTACAACTCTGCCTCTGCAACTTCTCATAGCTTTGCATCTCAGCTCAGTTTGTCTTCTTTTGTGCATTGTTATATAGTGTGTCATGCTAAATTTCTGCCATTTGCATCTAATTATAAGCATTCTTTAACCTCCTGAAGTCATTTGCATGTAATTTGAGCGATTCTGAGAAATGTGTCCATTTCCCATATCTGCGTAGCCATTATGTGTTGTTTCTTGGTGGTGATATTCTTTCGTCTCTTGATAGTAGAGTTAACTGAGTCTGGGAGACCCATTCAGTGAATGACCATCTCACTTTTATGTCCACATGTCTTGTTTTTCTCAATCATGGTAAAGACGAGTGGTTTGAGATAACGCTAGAAAACCTTCACTTTCAGTACATTTGAACCTCTTTTAAGATGAAAGTAGTGGGGGGGGGGGAATGACACTGCTGGCTCATTGTCTGCATGTTTCTTTTCAGTATGGAACAACAGCACTGATGGTAGCGTCGTATAGTGGCCATTATGAGTGTGTCAAAGAGCTTATCATGCAAGGAGCGGACATCAACTACCAGAGAGAGGTAATGTAACAAACCTCTAATCCGGAGGCTCCTGGAGATCCCATCAACCAAGAAAACTTGTCTGTTCTCAATGCTTAAACAAAAAGCAATGTTTTGAGTTTGTTTGTTAGGAATTAAATATGTGTACAAATCTGGTCATGAACATTTTTACAATTTATCAAGCTTTTTTCCTTTCAATATGCAGCCGAATGTAGCTACATGTTTAGTTTCCAAATAAGGTTAAGTCTCTATAAAGCAATCCAATTTTTTTTTTTCATTTTTGCTTCTATAATTATTTAAGGACATTTAAAAGAACAACATAAATCCAGTTTAGTTAACTTTGGAAAAATTCTGTTTTTTTCATGTTTTTTCTTTGTAGTGCTCACTTTCAGTATAAAGAAACATGGACGTTTGTGTGTAGTGTTTGGTGGACGCCAGTGAAATAAACAGGAGTGTCTTTTTGCCGTCCTCTCCAGACAGGTTCTACGGCTTTGTTCTTCGCCTCCCAGCAGGGGCACCATGACGTCGTGAAGCTGCTTTTTGAATTCGGTGCCTCCACAGAATTCCAGACAAAGGTATGCTGCACAGACGTATTTCGTGGCTTTCAAACGCTGTGCGCTGGGATGTCAGGCCTCAGAATGCTCCACGTGGATAATGCCAGACGATGATGCTCAAAACGAGCTGCTGAGTTTTACATCTCGTCAGATACATTACCCATACCGCTAACAGTGGTGATTTTCAGCCACTTATCTCTCCAATCTCCAGGTGAATGATTCTAAATAGTTGTCATTCATGTGTGTCCTCTCTCGTCTTTGCTGACAGGACGGTGGCACGGCTCTCACTGTGGCCTCTCAGTACGGTCACTCCAAAGTAGTGGACATCTTGTTGAAGAATGGAGCCAATGTTCATGACCAGCTTCATGTGAGACCCTTTGCCCCCACATCTGCAGACTGCCGTTAGCCCGCTCTGATAAGTGTCCTAAACCCCGCACGAGTTTGTTTTTAGGCCTTTTTGCCCGTCAGGAACATGATAATTAGGTCCTCAGGAATCCAGCCTCTCAGGTTTCTGCTGACAGCTGAGTCAGGCATGACTCACCTTCAGCAGGATTAGCGTATCTTTTCAGGCTTTGCACGATAATCTGACTCTACAAAAGTGCATTTATTGATAGACGATTTAGCAGCATGTTTTTGGTTTTCTGAGTTTTCTTTTTTCCCCCCCCGCTAAGTATCAAACAACACTCATTTTTACAGGATGGTGCCACAGCCCTTTTCCTAGCTGTCCAGGGGGGGCATGTAACTGTGATTCGACAGCTGTTGTCATCTGGTGCGAAGGTTAACCAAGCCAGACAGGTAATGTCCTTTCAAGGCAGAAGCTATTCTATGCTCTTTTTTAACCCCTATAAAGGCATGTCCATTTTTTTAAGTCAGATGTCGGAGCAGTTTCTGTTTGAAAAAATAAACAATGACAAATTTAAACAGGGAAGTTAATTTGACAGCTGCACGGAACATGGCCATGAATGGTGAACCATTTTGCTGTTTTAAGCAGATCAAGCTGTGAACATTTCTATTTTTTATAGGGTATTGTACATGGGCTGAAGAATGTTGGTATTGCTCCAATCATTACATGTGTGACCAATGGTCTCATCCCTAAAAGGCAGATAACTTAAGTAAGAGTGTATGAAAAGACAGCCACTTATCATCTGGGTTTGTGTGACCGTGGCCCACATTTACTGTCCATTGAAACAACCTAAGCTATTTTGGAAAGCGGAGCGCGTCTTATTACTTTGCAGAGATTCTACAGTGGAGAGTGCGGTGTCAAAGTAAAATAGTTGTCTGATTAAGATAGGTTCAAGAAGGAGGCGGATGTTAAGAGCACAAGTAGAGTGTGAAAAGTAAATAATAATACAGATCATAGTGGGCAATAGAAATAGAGACTTTTAAACAACATAGAAGCATAAATCCATCTTTATACGCTTTGTCTCTGCCACTCCTCCCCTTCATGTTTTCTCCAGGATGGCACTGCTCCCCTGTGGATGGCGGCTCAGATGGGTCACAGTGAGGTGGTGAAGGTGCTGCTCCTGCGTGGAGCAGATCGGGAAGCTGACAGACGGGTACCTGCCCATTTGGAAATAGTGAACTGCACCAAAGCGTCAATAATGGCATTCTTATTGATTAGAGCCATTTAGTCTGTCGACAGTAAACCCAAAAGGCTGAATCTTTAATTAAAGAAGAAGGGAATTTATGACTACTTATGAGAGACTTGTTGGTGAAGCCTGTGGTATAGTTCAGATAAATAATTGTGGTTGAAAGTGGTTTTGTCCACTGTCTTTAAAGGATGGAACAACAGCTTTATTCAAAGCAGCCTTAAAGGGACACAATGCCGTCATTGAGGAGCTCCTTAAATTTTCTCCTTCCCTTGGCCTTCTCGAGGTAAATTTGCTGTATGTGTTGTTCCTTGTAGCAATAATAAATAATGAAAACGTCTATTCTAACAATGTTTCACACTTTTTATACTATAAAGCAACACTATTTTACATTCTAAAAATATTATATCCATACTATAAGCTGTTTTTTTCTTCCAGAATGGCTCTACGCCCCTTCATGCTGCAGTCATGAGTGGAAATATTCGAACTGTTCTGCTTCTCCTCAGTGCCAACGCAGACCCAACACTACCAAACAAGGTACATTTTGATGGCAAACGAAGAATAGGTTCAAGCACTGTTTGTTTTTGTTGTTTTTGTACAAAGATTTTTCTCTTGTGTTTTGCAGAATAACGAACTCCCTGCAGATCTTACAAAGAGTGATCGCATCTTAAAGGTTTTACATCCAAAAATCAGCAACGGAGAAAGTTGATAACTCTTTCCTTCTTCTCCGCCAGTACCGCACCCGTGAAGCGTAGTGGAAGGAAATACCAACAGCATCAGCGTCAGAACAGCTCATCTGTAACACGTCCTGCACACAAGCATTGCTTTCAGTTGTGGCTGGAATGAAGAAATGAAGACTCTGAACAAACATGGACTAAATATAGAGCAACACAAAATATATTTGCCTGCCAGCATAATCCTCCACTACAAGCATTTATTTTCTCACTGGGATGGTAAGATTACAAAATGTCCCAAGATATTTATTTGCTTCTTTTTTTCAAATAAATGTATATAAATGAAGTGTCAGTATCCAATTTAACTGTGGCAACAGTGTTTACTATTGTTAACCACAACGTTTCACATCGGAGAGCACATGAAGATGAAGTATAATACATTGTTTGTTTGTCATAATAAAAACGGTTGCACTCAAGGTCGTTATAAATATACACTTGAGAATCACCGGTGTCACAACTGATTTAATATAATTAGTCTCTTTCCCTTGCAAAAGGAACATTTTTCATCGTTTGGGTGCAGGCATGACCTATACAGACTACAGTTCATGTCAAAGAAATGAAGAGCTCATCGCGTGTCACGTGACCCACAGCGGAAGTGATGGTCAAATGTTTGATGCGGAAGCGAGACAAAACATTTGTGATGTTTCGGGTTTTAATTAGTTGGATGTGAAAACTTATGTAGCGGCAAACGCGGAGGAAAATAACTCACAGGGTTTATTATTGTTATCTGACCGTTGCCACCGAAGACTTTACGACGTAAGAGCAACCAATGGCGGGCGGTAATTTACAGGTGAGCGACAAAAACTTTGAGAAACTACCCGGTTACACAACAACACCGAGTCAACATAACACTCGTATTAGTTTGGATGGATAAACAAGCTAAACTTACTTTTACATACTTTAAGGAGCTAATTTAGCAACGAAATGGCTTTTATTGGATAGTGGTTGACTAATAAGTAACGAACTGCATCTTAACAATATTAAAGGTATTTTTAGTAAGTACTTCAAGTGTTTACGGTACGTTTCTTGTCTTTTCTCAATTCTTAAAATCCATACCAAATGCAGACAATGTTAAAAACACTCACCACAGGAGACTCATAGGAAATAATTTGGGTTGCCAAGCCGCTGTTTCCAACAACATCTGTGCATTCATTACCAACTTAACAAAAGAAAGTGTTTGTATCTTAGGCTTTCCAAGCAGCTCAGTGTCAAGGTTGGGAACACTCCAGCTCCTGAAGTGAATGGTTTTTATAATAACTTTAATCTCTTAAGATCCAGTCACAGCAGTTGCATTTAGGGGTATAGTAAAGGTTAAGCACACCCAGGGGCTGTAGGAGAGGCAACAGAGGACAAGAGAATCTTAGTGGTGATAGGTGATGCCCCAATTCCTAATTTGATGTTGGATTTAGTGGTTATTTCCCAAAACGGTTTAAGTTTTGTTTTAAAAAGGGAATAAAATGAGGTTGTAATCATTTGCACTCTATTCAATCGGACCATTTAGAATTAAGGACCAGCGTAAAGTGATGAACGGGCGTTTTCGGGGCGTTTTTGTTTCACTTTGTCATCCAACAACACCATGAGTCTGTCCCCAAAACACCCTTTCAATTTCTTTGTTCCCAGAAAGCAATAGATCTGGCCGGCAAAGCAGCAGAGGAAGACAAAGCCAAAAACTATGAAGAGGCTCTCAGATGTTATCAGCATGCTGTGCAGTACTTCCTTCATGTTGTTAAATGTGAGGCACCTAACTCACAGCACTCAACTGATTTTTTAAAGTGATTCGTCCTTTTTTTCCCCCTTTGTAAGCGTGGTGTAAATCTCATGGTGTTGTTGCCACAGATGAGACGCAAGGGGAGCGAGCGAAGCAGAGCATCAGGGCCAAATGTGCCGACTACCTGGATAGGGCCGAGCAGCTGAAGCAATATCTGAAAGATAAAGAGAAGCCCGCCAAGCCTGTCAAAGAGTCCCAGTCTGATGATAAAGGGTGAGCGGATGCGGACAAATTTCTAATAGTGTGCAGTCCGCTTACAATTTATGTCGGTAAAACCTGGTTTTCATGCAGATTTTTTCATTCAGGTGTTCTAAAATGTCTCATTTTAGGAGTGAAAGCGATGAAGGGGAAGACAAAGAGAAGAAGAAATTCAAAGACCAGCTGTCTGGTGAGTTACACATAATAATAAAAGGAAAATACTCCAACGCATAAAACTTCTTATGAAACCGGTCTCTCTTATAGGTGCCATTGTGATGGAAAAGCCAAACATTAAGTGGAACGACGTAGCAGGACTCGAGGGAGCCAAAGAAGCCTTAAAAGAAGCTGTGATCCTGCCCATTAAATTCCCTCATCTGTTCACAGGTAACAGAAAATGAGACCCAGGTCTTAACCCCCTCAAAATTCATTAAATATGTGAATCTTGTTAATATTTATTGTTATTTTGGGTGTGTTTTGTGTAGGTAAGCGGACTCCTTGGCGGGGGATCCTTCTATTTGGCCCTCCAGGTACAGGCAAGTCCTACCTGGCCAAGGCGGTGGCCACTGAAGCAAACAACTCCACCTTTTTCTCCGTCTCCTCCTCTGACCTGGTGTCCAAGTGGCTGGGGGAAAGTGAGAAGTGAGCCTCTGGGTTTTTACATCATGATAAAGAGGCACATGACAAGCCTTTTGTCAGAAACGAAGGAGAAAAAACAAACACACAAACAAAAACTTTTGTCTCCAGACTGGTGAAGAACTTGTTCGCCTTGGCCCGCGAGCACAGGCCCTCCATCATTTTCATCGACGAGATCGACTCTCTGTGCGGCTCCAGGAGCGAGAACGAGAGCGAAGCTGCCCGCAGAATCAAGACGGAGTTCCTCGTCCAGATGCAGGGTGAGCAGGGTTGAAAGCTACTGTGACTGAACTCAAAGCTTAAAATCCTTCTACACAAACACAATACATATAAACAAGTGACAAAAAGTCCATCCCTGACTGAATTAGAGGTATAAATTGATCTTTAAAACAAAAGCTGTACTCCAAAGCCCTCAGATATTGTGTGAGGGGATGAAGAAAGTCGGAAAATATAGATTTCTTTCAAACAGATAAATAAATTGACTATATTTTGCTGCTCTCTCTTCCCCTCAGGTGTCGGAAATGACAATGAGGGAATCCTGGTGCTAGGAGCAACCAACATACCATGGACTTTGGATTCAGCAATCAGGAGAAGGTTTGCTTGACTTAATTGTCATCTAGTTTCAGACTCTCATGGTCACAGTCGAGCAAATTAAAGGGGTTCGGTAACTTTTTGACTGTTTTAGGTTTGAAAAGCGGATCTACATTCCTCTGCCCGAGGAGCACGCCCGTTCCTTCATGTTCAAACTCCACCTGGGCGCCACCCCCAATGCCCTGACGGACGCGGACTTCGTCACCCTGGGCAAAAAGACCAACGGTTACTCCGGAGCGGACATCAGTGTCATCGTCAGGGATGCCCTCATGCAGCCCGTCAGGCGCGTTCAGTCAGCCACTCACTTCAAAAAGGTAAAACCCTCTCAAATGTGGTTCAAAGCTTGCCTGCAATCTTATTTAGGAATTAAATGGAGGTTTTTTTAAGGCCTTAAACACATCTGCGTCTTGAGGGCCTGATGTCAAACTGCTTAGGTGGTCATAATTCAGCTAATCATAGTTCTCAGTGTTTCAACACAGTTAGAAACTATATTCTAACATATTTAACGTCTTACAGCTCATGTAAATTTCTTATTTAAGAAAAGGAGGTTTCAAACACTCCCTTTATCTTTCCAGTATCAGCTGACAATGACACAGAAAAAGGCTGGCGAACATTTTAAAGTTGGCTTCAGCCAGGCCCCTTCCTCCTCGCACTGTCCACTCACGATGCGTTCATTCTAGGTCCGAGGGTCAACGTGGAACGACCCGGGCACCGTGGTGGAAGACCTTCTGACGCCGTGCTCCCCTGGGGATCCTAACGCCATAGAGATGACGTGGATGGACGTTCCCGGGGAGAAACTCCTGGAGCCGGTCGTGTCCATGGTAAGAAAAGACTCATTAAGCGGTGAGTGCTGCCGGTAAACACACCGACCTGTGCCTGTCGTGACCTCCTGCCTGATGTGGTCTGCACAGGGGGACATGCTCCGGTCCCTGAGCAACACCAAGCCCACGGTCAACGAGCAGGACCTGGACAAGCTGAAGAAGTTCACTGAGGATTTTGGTCAAGAAGGCTAAAGAGCAACACCTCACTCCCTGCTTGTTACTGTGTCTGTGATGAGTAACTATCTTCTCTTTCAGTTATTCTTTTAATCATGCGACCAATGTTTTGGTCTGTGACTTTTAAGAAATGCTGGACATTGTTGATGAGCGATTACTGGAGCTCGAAGTTCTTGGTTTACTTTTTTTTCCATCCATCGATCCACCGAGGCTCGGATATACATCTTTTTCTAATGGTTTTCTCATGTAATGTACAGCTTACACCAAAGTGCTAGAGGTCCGCTGTGTACAGATAGGGTTTGAACTTAATGCATCACTGTGGGTGGGTAGTTGCTTATTTCCCAACACCATATTCGCCACTTCATAAAAGATGGATGACAGGCCAGAGACAAGTCGTTTTGTGGTTAACTTTTGTAAATGGGAGATTGCTCATTTTTATGAATGCCTTCTCTTTTATAAACATGTAATCAACTCTGTCCTGTTTTTGTTTAGTTTTTTATTCCTCTACATAGAGATTTAACACCTGCAAGTCTTTGGGTCTTGGTGAAGTTTGAGAAATCAAATTATTTTTTTACTTTAACTTACTGTATCATGGAAGTTTTTTCTGTGTAAAGAACACTTCCACATTGAATATGTCGTCTAAGCATATTCAGGCTTTTATATCCAAAACCGATTTTATCGTTAAACCTAAGAAGTTTTGTCGCGCTCTGATAATCCGGCGTTCCCGGTTGGTGTCTTTGGGTTTGAAATGGGATTTTAGAAAAAGGTAAACGCCATTCGCACTTTTCTTTTATCTTGTGTGTTCTGTGAACAATTTTCAGGGTTGAATAAACTAAACAATGTATAAAGAAAAATGAGCAATTATTAATGTTGTATATGTTTATTTGTTAAAATACATTTTAGCTTCACATTTTTTTTATTTTTTTTACGCAGTGTGAATAATTTAATAAGTACATTCACCAAGCAAGAACCTCTTCAAACAAATGTAGGACTTAGAAAATTACATCTGGATAAATCTTTTTGCACGTCTAAAATCCGTTTGCACGTCTAAAATCTGTTCCCGTTTCAGAACTCGGTATTGTTGAGGGATCTGCTTTGAAATGTAAATCCAACGGTTCCTTGGAGCTTGAGCTACAATTCTGAATGAAGTCACGACAGACACTAAAATACTCAAAAGAGGTGAAAATGTCACTAAACAGAAGAAGGACCAGCTTGAAATGCAAGCTGGTGCATCAGTTTGGACGCACCTCAAACCAAAAGGCCCAATGCAACAGCTGCCGATGGGGAGAAAATGAAAAAAGGCTACATTTACACACTACCAGATTCAAGGGAAGCGATGTCCCTCTCCACTTCTGGCCGTTGCCAGCGTTATCTCTGGTAAAGACGACCTCAAAACTGGATCCAACCCAACAGCTCCCTCACAATACTACGATGAAAGTCTTTATTGCTTTGTGTGTCTATGCAACATTCATCTGTAGCTGCCTTACCGACGGATAACATTCCAGAGACTCTGCAAAAGATTGATGAGCAAACGCAAACAAGGGATACAGGGGAAATTAACACACAAGCAAACACAAACAGTTAGTCTTGATTTTAAAGATCACTTTGAAATTGCAAAGGCCGACTTTTGTGCTTCATGAAACTGAAACAAACTTAATTTGGAGCCCATAACGGTGAAGTAGCGTATTTCTGTTATTATTGAGTAATAGTCGTCATTTTTGGTACAGGATATCCATACAGAGACAACACAGATGGGGTTCGGGGGAACACCAACGATATGAGAAAGTGCTAATAGTATCTGCTGAGCGATCACAATCATGTTTCTCAGATGCAGCCCCGCCCGCACGGGCGCGTTTCATCCAAAATCATGTGACTGCACAGAGACGAGGCCATGTAGTGGGGAATGCAGGGGAGCTGGGAGCGCCTGACCACGCGCCCGGGGTCGCCTCGCCTCGCTAGAAGACGGAGAAGAGGGAGCCCAGCGCCAGGCCGGTGGCGGCCCCGGCCAGCATGCCCAGAGCCACGTCCCCTCCGTCGTCCCACCGGCGCTCCTGGACGATGACGTGGTTCACTCCGGACGCGCCGTACCCACCTGAACGGCGAGAAAAGAACCCGAGCCGATGAGGGTTCTCCCGGTCCGATGCCCCGATGCTTGCGCTGTTACTCACCCTGGTGCTGGTACGGGTACGCCACAGCGTAGGGCTGCCCGTCAGCCGAGTACACCACCTGCGTGGCGTGCGGGGGAGGAGCGGTGTAGTCTCCATACGGGCCCGGGGCATAAACCTGCCGACATAGATGCAGAAAGATGGCCGTCCATGACATCTCCACCAGATGGCAGCAGCCCGGGGTGATTTCAACTTATTTTCTGAAGCACCACAACTGTCTGTTCTGCATAATTCTCAGTCAAATTTTCAATTGGGATGGATCGGATCAGACAACTGTAGGTGTAAATTGACATGGTAGTGAGGCTAAACCCACGATGAAACCACCGTTTTTGTACTCATTTATGCCACTGGCCCCATTTTACCTGTGGTTGAGCGTATTCTGAGTAGGGCGGGGGAGCAGACGCCATAACCTCTTGTGCAAAGCCGACCTGAGGTGTAGCGACCACCTACAAATGTGACGCAACCACAAATTAGTTCACATGGCATTAAAACAACTGAGAGAAGAGGATAGTTCCCATTTTTAATGTCAAAATTATGGATGTTCCAGCAAGAGTATGAAAGACTCTTGCTAAAAACACCTAAACTAAACTAAAAATTCTGAGTTAAATTTTTTGTCTAATATTGTTCTTGTAATGACAGACAATGATGGACTGCAAGCAGAAGCCCACATACGATCGTTTGCAAATCAACCAAAATCTCACCGTGTTGATTCTGGCATCCTGAAGAGCCATGGTCCACGCACTGCGACACAAAAGAATGGACACTAAATCATCTTGGAATGAAATGCCCTTTTTAAAGAATAAATTAAATAAACAAATTGCACACATTTTCAACACAAAAACAGAATGCTTGAATCAGCCTGACAGATTTCCTGTGTGTGTGTTTGCTCTCTTACAGAGCGTCGTCGGGACTGTCCGCACACAGGCTGATGACCCGTCCGTCCCGGCACACTATCTGGAGCAGGGCGTCACGTGTCTTCCCCTCCGGTGGGTTCAGCTCTGAGAGGCAGAGCAGAAGGATGGGAAGGACGGTGAGATAATTAAAGCAAAAAAAAAAAAACACGAAGGTGGGGCGGCGTGCTGCTAAATGTAGAGCGAGCATGTGGCCAGTACCTTGACACGCAGCAGAGCTGCGGATGTTAATGCAGTTGACCCTCATGTGGATGTCGTCCTCCATGTCACGCCGCTGCTGGTCATTGTAGAACACCAGCCGCCCGTCGGCCCACAGGTCGAACCAGTTTCTTTTCCAGCGGCGTAATATGGTGCCTTGCACGGAAAACACTCCGGTATCACTCTTTCCTCATTTTTTAAAGGATCTAAAGGCTTTATTGGTGACTTCCCAATATACAAGAGATGGTTACTCACTTTGCC
Organism: Menidia menidia; assembly: GCA_907169785.1. NCBI lineage: Eukaryota > Metazoa > Chordata > Actinopteri > Atheriniformes > Atherinopsidae > Menidia > Menidia menidia. The sequence continues at coordinate 6,578,729 of CAJRST010000002.1, forward strand.
TGTGGAGCCAGCCACTTTTTACCATAGCCATCCTGGAAGCAACACCTTAGAACAAAAAAAAGAACAAATAAATACAGTGTTTGCTCCCCGGGCCATGGTGTCTGTCATAACTGTGGGGCTGGTGACTGGGTGGGGCATGTCCAGCACAAAATCTTGTGACTGCAGTCTCAATTAGCATGACCACTAAAGTATCTCGAGTCTTAAAGAAGACATAGGCAAATGGTCCCTGCTGATGATAGCTGAGTTTTACTGGTTTGGCCTGAATCAAACTCATAAAGACAAAATGATTGGCTGATCACATAACAACAACATGGATTCCTCCAATAAGATTATCATAAGAAAGCACAAAAAACAAAACAAAAAAAGCATAACATGCCATTATATGGCATTTTCTAGATAGATAGATAGATAGATAGATAGATAGATAGATAGATAGATAGATAGATAGATAGATAGATAGATAGATAGATAGAGCCTTGTTTATTTCAGTAATATTTCAGCATTCCCTTGGCAGGTAATCTTCACCTTTACTAAATTAACTACCAAAAGACGACTACATTATTATATCAACTGAAAGAAAACAGCTTTATCTTTCTAGCTGGAAGTCCCCTGATGGGCAAGTTACCGTTAAGACAAAGATGGCTCGTCGTGAGAGAGCCGACCTCTTAGCACAAGTTTACAGTGTTCACGGGCAAGCGCAACACTAACTCGCCGTCTTTTAACGAGATACTTTTTTAAAAAAGGCATAAGGTCGCATAAACGTATAAAGGTTCTCCGTTTAGCTACCTATTTGAGTCCTTGTATGGGTATTGCAAGATGAAACCGTTCGCGAAGACACGGGAAAAAACGCGGAAGTGAGGGGGCACAAAGGCAGGATGTCTTCCTCGGAGAGAAAAGATCCCACAGCTGACCCGAGTGCAGCTGGTAGGCCCAGGTCAGTGGTTCCCGTTAGCTACGCCGAGGGAGCATCCTCACGGACGTCCGGGCTCTTCGGAGAGGGACGGGTTTGTTTTGAATGACGTAAGCTATCAGCTGACACTGTTGGAAAGTGCTAGCAAACGCAGAGGGTGCGTTTGGTATTCTTCGCTCCTTAACCTTAATTTCACGTGGGATGTTCAGAGTGTGCAGTCTGAAGAACAGTGGGTTAAAAGTAGTTATCTGCTTCTTAACTGTTTCTGTACGGTACAAACGATTACATGCTGTTGTGAGGTTGCAATAAAGATCAGGGACACATTTGTGATAGATGAAGAAATAGGTAACGCCACTTTAAAATGGAAGCTGCATTGATCATTTATAGCGTTTGCAAATCCCAACTGGAATAATATTAACAACTGCATGGTGTTTGGTTTCAGAGTTAATTGTACCGTGGAAGCCAGCGTCTTCATACCGGAGACCAACGGGCGATGCCGTAGCACAAATCAAACGAACGGCTCTAGTGCGGCTAACAGCAGGGGAGCTAACGAGAGTAACGCAGAAGCTGAAGAGATAACGCAGAAATGGCGACGGCAATATATTTGGAACATTATCTGGACAGTGAGTATTTGTAAATGCTCTGTGCTGGTGTAATTCCTACAAAAAACCCGAATTTGGTCGACGTTTAGTATGATTATATCGAAAAGTTTTCACTTGAAGCATTAGAAACAGTTTGCAGGTACGTTAGCAAAATGTTGGGTCATTAGCTTGCTAGCTAAGTGGTAAGAATTTTAAGATATATTGTCATGGCGTAAAATACGGGCATGGGCAAGTCTTGGCTATCAGCCTTTCCGTATACAGTGATAGGTTGAGACGTTAGTGAACGTCTCTTCTGAGTTAACCACTTGTGGGCTCGCGTCTGTGAAATGTTGCAACACTCTGTAGCAACGAAGCCATATGGTGGCATTCTTTTTATCAAAACCAAACAAATTGATGTACTATTAATAGAATGGAGCCGTAACATTCTGTGCAAAGAGTCTTTTCGTGTTCATACATGTGCTACTTGTTCGGAACCGCGTTTCCCGTTAGCGTTTACGCGCCGGGGCGGGGTGATGGAAGTGCGTCACGTAGCTTCAGTTGGTGAGAGCGTTCAAACTGTGGGCTGCGTTTTACGTGTTCCACCAAGTGTTTGATCCTTCGGAAATTGCTGTTCCGATGTGCAAGCTACTTTGCCATTTAACCGTCATGTCTGCTGCTGTACTTCATATGTAAACAACACTGATGTTCTATATTATGTAGTTATGATCACATCACCAACGTAGGTGAAGATTACTACCAGCAGGGACAACTTGGTCCATGAACATGTTGAAAAGTCGTGTTGACTTTTTGAATTTGTCCCCCCCCCCTGCTTTTTTTTTAACCCTTCACCAGGTATTGAAAATCTGCCATGCGAGTTACAAAGGAACTTCACTTTGATGCGGGATCTGGACAATAGGACTGAAGGTGATCATTTTATCCCTGTGTCATCTAAGGGAGGCATAGATCATTAGAATTTCCATCAGTTTAATTCTGTGCTTTTGGAGTTTCATTAGCAGTCAGTTTTTTTGACAGGAGTGTTAACCTCTGGAATTAATCATGTTGCTTTGCAGAAAAAAAAGGAGAGATTGACAAACTGGCCGAAGAGTACATAGCAAATGTGAAGAACCTGGCCTCGGAGCAGAGAGTGGAACACTTGCAGAAGATTCAGAATGCCTACAGCAAGTGCAAGGAGTTCAGCGATGACAAAGTCCAGCTTGCAATGCAGACATACGAAATGGTCAGTCAAGAGCAGGCTCCCTGACATGGTTTTCCTGGCTCTTTTCATTTACGTTTTGCTGCAACATTCATCCATCCATATTAAGTCACATTTCTTTTTGTATGGAATTGAGAAATCTTCAAATCTGCATATTGATCCATGCATGTATGTAGGTTGTAATATGCATAATTTCTTTTTGTCATAGGTGGACAAACACATCCGCAGGCTGGATGCAGATCTCGCTCGGTTTGAGAATGAACTCAAGGAGAAACTAGAGCTGAGCGGCTATGAAAGCACAGATGGAAGAGCATTGAAAAGTAGTTTAGCTGATTAGCATTTTTCTGTTATGAGGCCATGGGTTATATATTTAGTTGTACTGATTTAAACTTTGTTCCCAGAGAGTGAATCGCGAGGGCAGAGAGAGAAGCGTGGATCCAGAGGACGCGGAAGGAAAGGATCTGATGAAGATTCCCCCAGAAAGAAAAAGATGAAGAACAGGTAACTTTGAGTTAGCGGTTCAGTACAGCCATGTAGTCATTTGTCCCAGTTGTCTGCCTCCTGGATGACTTTTTTTTTTTCCCCATCTATATAGCCCAGACTTGAGTGATGCACTCCTGCCTATGCAACCATCGGACGTCTTGGACATGCCGGTCGATCCCAATGAACCCACGTACTGCCTGTGTCATCAGGTGTCATACGGGGAGATGATTGGCTGTGATAACCCAGATGTAGGTTTTAATACATTCTTCAAAATTTCCTTTTTTATTTGTATGTTCATTTGAAAACCTGACTCTGAAGATTCATTATCTTCTCGCCCTTTCTTCCAGTGTCCCATCGAGTGGTTTCACTTTGCTTGTGTCGATCTCGCCACCAAGCCAAAAGGAAAATGGTAAGACGTTCTATCTGCTCATCCTAGTCGTCATTCATCGGGATGATCCAGGTCCAACAGTTGGCAAACACATTTGACTTCTTTTCTTTGATTTGGCAGGTTTTGTCCGAGGTGCACTCAAGACAGGAAGAAAAAATGAGATTTGTCCGAAATACATAACTAATGTCTGTATTCTTTGCTGTTGTCATATAGCGTAGTGTATATATTTGTTCTTAAAATTCCCCACTGAAATGTTTGGTTACATATGGCTTTCTTTAAAGGGTCTAATCCAGATGTGGTGTAATGCTATACTCATGGTGCCGTTATTCTTCCACACTGGCTTTAACATGTCCGTGTTTGGATGTTAGCACAACCATTAAGAAAAATTCTATTCTTTATATTATTTATGTGCCCTGTGTGTGGTATGAAAGCCCCTTCTCTGAAGTAATAAGCTTATATGTCATCATGACTAACCGGCCCGGAAAGTCCGGGTTTTGGTTTTAGCATACTTGAAATATCAGTTTTATAAAGAATTATTTTTTTAAATCCAATTTACAGCCTGCTGAAAATTTACAATTTAAACACCTTAATCCTTACTGAAATGGCTCTGGTAAAAGAAATCGTGTGTCCATTGTTTTGTTTGTATTACTACCTCCCTGAGGCTTACATCAGCACCACTTAAAAGACTGCAATTGCTAGTGGTGTTTTAATAAAAAAGTAAGTGTTTTGATTAGCTTCTACCAAACTAGAAAGAAGATGTAATCTATCTCATCCTGTATCAAATTTAAACCGAAGCCTTTGACATTTCTGAATGTATTGTGGTACTAAAGGTCTTTCAATGTCTCTACTGTCAGTTGAATGAGGTGTTTAAGCACTTTGAATGAAAAAATTCCCCCTAAAGAGGTTTGAAACTCCAGGCGTAGTTTAAGACGATCCCTCTTTAAGAACTTTGCCACAGCACAGCCAATGTTGGCCCCACATTGACAACTTTGACTGATGGTCCACCAGGATTGGCCAATTTTATGGGACACTGGTACTTTACTTCAAACCATTATTGGAAATGTATACATATATATTTTGTATGACACGACATTTTCTAGACACATTTTCCAAAGGTATGATTGTTGTATTGCTCAGTCACTGATGTTCAATCAGAATTAATTAAATAGGATTTTAGCATCATTCATATTTTACTGTGAAGATCACTCAAATATATATAAGCCACAAATAGAAAAACCAAAGTCTATGTATTTTGTAAAATTCAGTATTTTATAACAAATAAATTTTCACTATTAATCATGCTTAATTTATTTCACTGAGTTTGGAATGAAACAAGATGTGTCAAAATTCTTACTGGTTTACTTGCATTTACAGTATGTTTAGTGGTGTCTGTTGTCATGTTATGTGGTTTCTGTCTGTGAATCTTTTGTCTTACACTAGCCAGGATCAGGAGTTACCACTGGGATTTCTTTACTGTAAAGCTTCGTCACCTCAATGTTTGTCTGCATTCTGAAAAAATGCGTTTGTGGTTTCAAAATCCGTCATCCGAGTCCTCATCCCAGCTGCACCTTTCCTCAGTGGTCTTGTTGAAATCAACTTCCAGATCATAAATAAAGTCTGGATCGTCCTTGTGCTTCCGGTTCCTCTCAAACAGTCTGTCCATCTCTCCCTTCTTTCGGGCCAATTCATCATCTGCCAGCTTGTTCAAGTCTTCATTGGGGTCAAGGCGGAAGGAGGCAAGGCTGTGTTCCAGGCTGAAGCCCTGCATGTGATCCCTGAGGATGATGTGAAGTTTTTCCAGCTGAGTCTGGGACACTCCCTCCAGGTATTCCCTGTGCCGAGGGTGGTTCTTCAACCTCTCAGCAGCTAAGCTGCAATCTGGAAATGGAGAAGGGCATTAAACACATTTAAAAAAAAATGATCCTTCACCTTCAGAATAAGCAGCCTTTACAGGGAAGTGAATTTTTAAAGTGCAAATTTGTCAGTTTAACTACGATTGACAATAATTTCACAAGCTTGCCTCTAATACGTTGGATGTACATAAATGGAATTGCTTTAATTACATTACATATGTGTATACATTTGGTGAACTGCAATGAGTTGGATATCGATAGAAACAGGTAATGTTTAGCGTCTTAAACTCACGAAATAATACAACTACTGTCTTACCAGAATACTTTGAGAAGCTGCGCACAGGTATTATTCTTTTTCGCATCTTGTTGTTTTCTGTGTTTATATACATTAAAACTATGGACGGAGGATTGAAGTGCACCCCGCAGCGCTTTGCCTGAAAACGCATATTTCTGTGTATTTACTGCAACACAGCTAAATTATCTGCTAAATGTGGAAAAACAGAATAATTCTGGCCATAACGACAAACGGTATATCGACAGAATAGGATCCGTAATACGCTGTAAATAGCAGCTTTTGAAATGAAGTATCGCTTGGGAGTCTTCCGTTAGACGGTTTTTTTTATACCGAAGCCTTAACCGACGCCTGTGTACATTTTTTAGAGAAATAATTAACTACCTCCCTTATTATTTTGAATTCTCGTTACAAAACCTATCATATGGTAAATAAATATTTGTACAAATGTTTAAATGTTTGTTATTATGAATTACGTAATTTAAAATGCTATTTATAATCAGGCAGCTATACCGCTTCCCTATAGCTAGACAATGGTCCTTCAAAATTCTTTTCCGTAAACAGTTTAAAGAAGCTTGTCAAATGCCTGATCCAAACTGCATTTATAGCAGGCTTGTAATACAGTAAATGTTTTGATGTATTTTACACTTTTATTTGTGTTGCCCTGCTTATTGAAATGCCATTGTTTGGTCAAAAAGGGTAAGTAATATTGTTAAACTTCACTGCTAAGATGTAAATCTGTGAAAACTGGGGTAAAATGCATCTTACAAAGAAGAGAAGCTCAAACCCAAAGCTAAAAGGAATTTATTATCAATTCATGTGGTTATGTTCTTCAGTAAATAACGGAAAGGTCGTTTGAAATGATAAATGCTTTCTCTAAGGGACTTTGAATACATCTTGATGTTACCTGCACATTTCTACAGATGAGAATGAAGACCATTGTAGAATACTGAAGCTGGGGCTTGAAGACTCAACAGTGTCAGTGGAGCTTGGCAAAAATGGTTTTCACAGGTATATGGACATGTGTACTCTTACATTAGAGGAGCTTATTCAAAACAAGAATGACAAAGTGATTTGTAATGTGTTTTAGAGAGGTGATAACCACTGTCGAGATCAGGCCTGATGTGCTCAGCAGTGTCCGAGTTTTGCTGCTCTACAGTTGGCCAAGTGGTGTCTACGTAGACCCATATCAACTCGCATCCCTGAGTAACCAAAGAGACTGGCAGGTAACGCTTTGAAAATCCTTTTGTTCTTCATTCCTACCAAAAAATATTGATAAAGCATGGCTTAGTTTTTTAGCCAATAGAGCATTGCACATTGTGATGTACGTAGATAATCATTTCTGCCATCATCTCTGCAGATGCTATTAGATTCAAGCATCGACCTGGAGCTGCCTGCTCACAAGACTTCAGGATTTTCTTCATATGTGTATCCCTCATACACTGCACCAATCACTAGTCCCCTTAAAGTAGAAATTCCAGTGCATGGACGCTACCACAAACCTTCATTTTCTGGGAAAACCTCTACATCCATTAGAATTGAACCCCCTGAGCTGTTCCTGTGGTCTGAAAAATGTAAGTCGGTCAGATGTACTTTATAATATATGTTTACGCTATATGATCAATTTCCTCAAATCAAGTCAAACTCACATGTGTGTATTGAAGAGATTCTGAACACAGCTTTGTTTACACAATGATACAATTAAAGAAAAAAGGGAAAGAGATTTTTTGTTTATATTTCAAAATTCCCCAGTAATGTTTCTATAAATTCAGCTTGTAAATATTTCAAGCTATTATTCAGATCTTATTTGATTGAAACAATAGCATGGCTGGCAAAAGCCTTCACAATAATCTCTGGAACACAGTATTTCCATAAAACATTTAGTTTTCTTTGTAGGCACTCAGCTGGACAGATTGAATGCTCCAAGTGTTTTGGAGGCACCATGTACCGACAAGAATTCCAGTACCTGTTCATGGCTCAAAGTCCGTCGTCAGCAGGTAGTTTTCACTATATGTTGTTATGCCAAGATGGTTTTCATAGCACTGATATTGTTAAATTTCTTTCCAAAATATCTGTGATGTTAGGAGCTTAGCCCCATGAGTCTGCAGTTACCAGTGGGTGATGGCTGGGCGATGGCTCCTGTATGCGGGGGAACTCTCCTGGTCACCATGACCTGCTGTGCAGTGCTGTCCAAATACATGTGGAAGCATATGTTGTGCTAGCCAACTCAGTTTTGTCTGATCATTTTAACGTCATGTTGACTTGGAACAGGGTTACTGCAGGTCTGAAATGTATCCACATATCCATATTAAAATACTTTTGACAGAACGTCTGTGTTGGTGACTGCTGTAATATTTTTCTACAAGCCTTCCCTCTGGAATCCTGGCTCAGATATGGAAACATACAACAGGGTATAAGTGACAATAATTTTTTCTGACCAAAATATTGAATGTATAGCCACTAAACCAGCCTCAATAAATACAACATGAAAGAAATGGGAAAAAAAAAAAAATATATATATATATATAGGTAAATCATTCTTTAAAAAAAAGGACTTCTTTATGCGACCTTTGGTTTATATTTCCTTAAGTTTCGATGTCTTTCTCTACACATTTTCTTTTTTTATTTTATTTGTTTGTATACATTTCCAGAATTAAGGTACATCTCCGTGTCGGCAGCACTACCGGTTTTGGATTGTGAAATTGGAAATTGGATTCTCAGTCCTTTCATTTGAAACCTTTGCTGAGGGGCCAGGGTTGGGTCGGTAGTTCCGCTTCCCCTTCGCCATAGCGGAATTATCCAAGGGGCCGAAAAGACAGATGAAAAGTTGCACTGTAAATAGTTAAGCGTATTATTTTTTTTACTAAGTTATTTATACACCGCGTGCCCTGTTCGGGCGCCAGTGACCCTGCAGGAGAGCTTTTAAAGGATTTTACAACCGTTTCCTGGACCGTCCTGCAGTCAAGTTGTGCTCTAGTTGAGCTGGTGTGGAATCTCCGGTGAGCTCCGCCGCTTCTATGTCGCCTCCGTTAGCTTGCATTTAAGCCCACTGGTACGGGACAGTTAGCCTCCGGGCACCCTTCGCGTCTGTCTAAACTGTTTGCTGACGTACGTGGAGTTATGTAGGGGGGCAAAGCTTGTGAGTTTTGCTGGCAGACACTCGATAGCGTCGGCCGGGGAGCTTCACGCTTTATAAGGCGCTACGGTAGCACGTCGTGCTAACGGTAACTTGTAGCTAGCACACTTGTTGGCCGAGCACCGTGTATGCTAGCGTTAGCCTCATAGCCGCCCCTGTTGTTACTCGTTTGAAGGACATTGTGAACAGGACAGGCGGTATCTTAAAAAAAAACAATGACATCAGTGCGTTTAATAAAGAGTTGTTTAATGCCATGTCTCCGTTTGTATGCCCGCAGAATGAGCCACTTCCATGATTTTATTCTTACACGTTTCAGACGTGAAATCTCTGCTACTACATTTGTTTGTGATTTGAAAAGAAATCAGTGACGTATGTGTTCCAACAGTCATTTGTTGCTTGTTTTAGTTGGCCCACCTATTCGCCTAACCTGTTGCCACTTCATTGATTAAATTAGTGATAATTCCTTAATAATTTAGGCATTGTGTGATGACACTGAGGAATTCATATTGTTGGAAACCTCTCTATTGTTATTACTATCGTTATTATTCACACCGTGTCCCATATTTACAAATGCCACCCACTAATACATGTCTATTTGTTTCCTTTTGGCTTTAAGAACATTTCTCTTTCACTTGTACCTCTGAAAGTACCTGAAGATTAAAAGTTGTGGAACTGTGTTGCATTTAGAACTTCTGTTTTTATTGTTGTTTAATTGTTTTACGGTAGTTTGATTTTTTTTTCTTTATTGTCCAGGTACTACCAGGCACTTCCTCTCTTCTGCATGCGCACACCAGCGCGTCATACTGATGTGAGCGCCGCCCCCCCCTGCTTCGCTGTGTATCGCCCTCTCCAGCCTCACCCAGTCAGCCGCCCTGCCTCATTAGCCCTGCAAGGCTCACAGAGATCTCCCAGCAATGTGTGACAACGGCGACCCGGAGGATAAGCCCCCCGCCCCTCCAGTCAGGATAGGCAGCACCATCTTCAGCACTAGCACTGGCAAAGACCTGCTCTCCGCCAACCACAGCTCCAAGCCACTCCCCTCTGTGCCCGAGGAGAGGAAAGCTCGCCACAAGATCATCTCAATCTTCTCCGGGGCGGAAAAAGGTGACGAGGAATTCATTTTTGGCGTTCGGAATAACCGATTTTCTCATGGGTCTTGCTTCCGTCAACGTCGGTAATGTTGTGGTTACTTCCAGGTGGCAGGAAGAAAGATCGCGAAAAGGACCGATTAGAGATCTCATCCCCGTTAGATTTTGAACACACCTTACATGTGGGCTTCGACGCTGTGACGGGGGAGTTCACAGTGAGTTATCGCCGTTAGGATGTGCTCACGCAGTCACCGTTATGTTTGCCCTTTCCACCTAAACATTTTCGCCGCACACGCTACAGCCTTTCACCCCCTCTGCCGTCCCTCTGTGCTACCTTCAGGGCATGCCGGAGCAGTGGGCTCGACTCCTCCAGACCTCAAACATCACCAAGTCAGAGCAGAAGAAAAACCCACAGGCTGTGCTTGATGTCCTCAAGTTCTACGACTCTTCGGGCAACGGGCGGCAGAAGTACCTCAGTTTCTCTTCCTCCGGTGAGACGGGATGTCAGTTAGAGGCTTCAAGTGTTGAGTCGCTTATGTGGACTTATGAAGCCTTACGTGTGCATAAAGCTCCTGCTGCGAGTGCTGACGGCTATTGGTGTGTTTCTCATTTACAGAAAAGGATGCTTTCACTCCAGGACCTCAGTCTGTAAGTCTCTCATCCCTTTTGAAAGCAGCAGTTTCGTGACGTTCTCTGTTTTGGGTGGTAAAGTTAATCAAAGTGCTTTGATGTTTAACCAGCCCGTCAAAAAAACCACCGAACCCTCATCTCCGAACATTAAAGACATCGATGATGACGACGACGATGAAGCTCCGCCTCCAGCTGTGGCACCAAGACCGAAGCACACACAGAGCGTGAGTTGCCTCCCTTAAGTTGGCACCCACTTTTGGATTTTTCCAAAAAGATATTCTTAGTTGGACCATTTTGAGAAAGTCTCGGCCTTCACTTTCTCTCTGGGTACGTTGGACAGGTGTACACTCGATCTGTCGTCGACCCCATCCCTGCTCCAAGCGCGTCACCCGACGCGGATGCTGCCTCCAAGGCTGCAGACAAACAGAAAAAGAAGGGCAAGATGACGGACGAGGAGATCATGGACAAACTACGTAAGTCGTCCAAAGCAACCGCCACTCCTCGTGCCCCAAAATAGAGCAGCCGAGTTCCTCCTTTCACTGTTTGCAAATCATTCTTCACATGTGACCGTGATATGTCTTACAGGAACCATCGTCAGCATTGGGGATCCGAAGAAGAAGTACACACGATATGAAAAGATTGGTCAGGGGTGAGTGCAAATGCACCATTTACATGTAGCGCACGTGCCGTTTGTCATCAGGAAAATTAGAAAAGGAGCAGGTGAAACAGTCACACGGCAAAAAAAACACCCTTATCCTTCTTCCTCCATTTAGCTGGTTTAAAGCAGGTGCCTGTCTATCCTAAGTTAATCTGATCTGTCCGAGCTCTTGATTTCAAGATCAGTCTCGTCTGACCGTCAGAAGCTGTGTGTGAGTGTGTGTGCAGATGTGCGAACAGGAACGCCAGCAGTTCTAGAGCTCTAACATGAGGCAGCTCACTCTGGCTGTAGAGGAAGCAGATTCTCTGACACGTCAGACTGATTACGGCTCAAAACACGCTGCCTCTCTGTTTGCAGGGCATCAGGAACAGTATTCACAGCGATTGATGTGGCCACGGGACAGGAGGTAATGAACGGAGAAGAGTCGAGTAAAGGCTGACCGGGGTCACAGCAAGCCCTGTTCCACTCAGGCTGAGCTGAATCCTGTCTGAGCCTCTCTGTCACGTTTATTTATTTATTTCTGCTCTCTCAGGTGGCCATCAAACAGATCAACCTGCAAAAGCAGCCGAAGAAAGAGCTCATCATCAACGAGATCCTGGTGATGAAGGAGCTGAAGAACCCCAACATCGTCAACTTTTTAGACAGGTGAGAGCGAGGCCAAACCTGCAACCGGAGTAGAACGAAAAACGATTCCCTCCCATGGAGCATAACGCTCTGTGTCCCGCCTCAGCTTCTTGATGGGGGAGGAGCTGTTTGTGGTGATGGAGTATCTGGCCGGTGGCTCGCTGACAGACGTGGTCACAGAGACCTGCATGGACGAAGCTCAGATCGCTGCTGTTTGCCGAGAGGTGTGCCAACCCCCTTTTTTTTTCTTTTCTTTTTAAATAGGACAGCTCCCAGTACAACTCATTCCAACCGCTTTTTTTGTTGGGGGGCCTCTTCCCTCTTTTTCTCTGCAGTGTTTACAAGCGTTGGATTTCCTGCACGCCAATCAGGTCATTCACAGGGACATCAAAAGTGACAACGTGTTGCTCGGGATGGACGGCTCTGTGAAGCTGAGTGAGTGCTCGCTGTTGGCCGCCTGATTTTTGAAAGTTTGACAGCTTACATGCTTATTACCATAACCGTGTTTCTTTTCTTTTTTTAAAAAAATTCTTTCTCCACCCGGCCTCTTCCTCTTCTCCCTTTCTTCGTGCGACAGCCGACTTCGGCTTCTGTGCGCAGATCACCCCAGAGCAGAGCAAACGGAGCACCATGGTGGGCACGCCTTACTGGATGGCCCCTGAAGTGGTGACCAGAAAAGCTTATGGGCCCAAAGTGGACATTTGGTCACTGGGCATCATGGCCATTGAGATGGTTGAAGGAGAGCCCCCCTACCTGAATGAGAACCCACTACGAGTGAGTGCAGAATGCTGTTTTTACTTCCTCATTTAGTTTTTGGTGTGACGCAGTGTTTCACTCTATTCATGACTGTTTTCTTTACTTTTACATGAGATACAAACCATTTGTGAGCTGTGTGACGATTATACAGGACTGTTCAATGTGAACAGCCAAGCTGACCACACATTTCTTTCTGAATTTATTAGGTTCGATTCACTTGCTGCAAACGTGTCGTTTCCTAAAACTACCCGTCACTTTTTTTTTTTTAATTTGGTTCCTTTTTTTCTGACCTCTTCCCCTTCTACAGGCATTATACCTGATCGCCACAAATGGCACACCAGAGCTTCAGAATCCAGAGAAGCTGTCTCCTGTTTTCAGAGACTTCCTGAACCGCTGTCTGGAAATGGATGTGGAGAAACGAGGGGGAGGCAAAGAGCTCTTACAGGTTTGCCTTTGCAGTCATTGTTTACGTTGTCAATCATTTCTTGCAGAGTTTTTTTGTTCCCCTCCCTCATCCTATTTTGTGTTGCTGTTTATCCTGTTATCCAGCATCCATTCCTGAAGCTTGCAAAGCCGCTCTGCAGTCTCACACCTCTCATCCTGGCAGCTAAGGAAGCCATGAAGGGCAGCCGCTAAGTGGTGGACCCGGCGGCCCCGCCTTCCCATGCTGTGCACAAATATGTGCCAACCCTGTAGATTTCGTGCCAGACAATAGGCTGAGAGTTACTCGCCACTCTTGATGCACCAGCCTTATAAGCCCTGACAACAACCTCACTGTGAAGAAGACCAAAAATCGAGAGCACAACCCCACCGCTGTCCATATGAACTCTTTTCTCTCAGATGTCAAAAGACAAGTCAAACTAAAGTGCTTAGTTTCAGAGTCAGGCATAGTTGATTAGTTTTTGTACATGGAATTTCTCAGCAACAAGTTAGGGCTAGGCTTGTTTTTAACTTGGAATGAAGAAGAGGCCTAGTTCTGTTTAGTTTTTTTTTTTTTTAATCAACTGCCTTAAACAAATGCAAATGTTGCTTGATGTATTGTTGATTGTGTCTGTCTTTTTTCCCATGATTTTTACTACCTTTGTAATTGACCCTTTCAGCTTGTCAGTGTCTTAGTTATTTTGATACTTGAATCTCATGTCTGTCCCTCCTCATGGTATATAATGTGTCTCATCCGGTGAACACTCACCATTTCCACCTCGACCCACATTTTACGGACTGTTTTCTTATAGGAAGCATTTCAGATCATCATGAATATGTGCTGTGATTGTGTTGTTCCAAAACAGCCAGACTTGACCGATCTACTGTATCAGTTTTCCCCCTGTATCATTAGTGTCCTGATACCAGAGGCGCACCTTACAGGCTATTAAAATATTAGATTGACAGGGTTTTTACTTTCTCTTTATTGTTATTAAAATGAGCATGATCTGTTGAACTCTGTCCTCTGTGTTCTTCTGGACTCAAGTGCACTTTTTCCATGTGTATATTGTGTACTTAATAATTAGTTTGAAGAGACGTGACCATATCATACTGTTTAGCTGCCAAAGGCAGGGAAAGACAAAATTGGTAACAAATGTTTTTTATGTTTGTTTTGAGTGAGTTATTTTTGTTTTTGTCTGGTCTGGACAACTAACAACTTTGTTGTCTGTTTGCTCAAATAAATGTACCTGTTTTGCTTGTGTCATTTGGGTGTTGAGGTGATTAGTTTACAATAACAAGACTTTTTAAATTAAACTTGAAGAAAGGTTATTGATATTTGATGGTCATATTTATTACCTCCCATGGCTGTTAGGGGGCGGCAGCTAACAGTCCTCTTTTATTCTGAAGGACAGTCCCGGAAGTGCATTACAACTTTAAACAGGCAGCGTTTCGGACGCCGCTGCTTACAAATTCCAAGTAATATTTCGACGTGAGCAACTTTAAGGGATATGGCCCAACACCTGAAAGACAAAGAAGCCTACCAAAGACTCAACTATCTTTACCAGGTTGGGAAAAGTTTAAATGTTTAATTTAAAACGTTAGCATAGCTCAAATGGCTAAAAGGCTAGCTGCCAAGCTAAATGGACATATACCGGTGTAACAGACTTTTCCTCCCCTCTCATCGTTTACAGGCTGCACATTGTGTTTTATCCCAAAACCCCAAAAATGTGGAACTCGCCCGCTTCTACTGTTTCACACAGAAAACAATTGCAAAACGTTTGGTACTCCGACAGTAAGTACAGTTGGTTAAAAGATGTTATGTTTTTCTGTTTTGAAGGCAGAACTATGAACTAATTAATTACGCAACTTCCGGTTGAGAAACAACGTAGCTTTTTTTATATGTGAAAAAACGGTATTGTCAATTATTCCACAGAAGTTGTAGATACTTTAACAAAGACTTCACGTTCAGTAATTTGGCAGTCATTAAGCATGTACGCTATCATACATTTGACGTTTCAGGTCTAAACTGTTAATCATATTAGTCAATCAATTATTTGGTAAATTTTCCATTGTTTTCTTGTTTCAAACATTGAGCTGTTAAACTGCACCATTGATCAAATCAGTTAGAAAAGCAGCAAACATCATCATGAACAGTAAAAGTTATATCCATTTATATTTGTTAAATCCACTGTAGACCAATGGATGCACATGGTCTTTTCCGAGGGCTGACAATGACTGTTCCTGGATTATGAGCACCTGTGGGGTATAGGGGGGTTACATTTCTCCTCCTATTGCCTGATGGAGAAATGCTATTTTACTTTGAATGAAATGCATTTAAAAACTGGGATAATGGTCAAAGACTAGAGGACTAACATATGATTGATTTTATTTCAGAGACCCATCAGTAAAGAGAACTTTATGCAAAAAGTGCTGTTCATTGCTCATTCCCGGTGTAACAGCTACAACAAGACAAAGAAGTGAGTCAGTTTGTCATTTTCCCTTTCACTTTGCATTGTCTTCTGACTGTCGCCCATTACTGAACAAAATTGAGTCAGTTTATGGCAGTTGCGTATATGATTCAGAGACTGATGCTAAAGCATTCCCCTTTTTTTTTTTCTTGTTTGGTCAGGGAAAAAAGGAAAGACCCGCTTCACGGTTGTGAGGTGTCTCAGTTGTGGCCAGAGCAAGACCCTGCTGAACAATCCAGATCACTGTTTATGGGCGGACCGACCCGAGGCACAGCTGGAGCAGCAAAAACAGCCAGGTGAGGCGGCAGAGCTTCAAAAAGGAGGATGGTTTGCAGAAAAAAACCACAGGGAAATGAGTCAACCCAGGATTTTAACTCTGAGTTTCATTCTTAAAATGATTGATAGTTAGTTGTTTTTTTTTTAATCCTTTCTCACAGATCCAGTCACGTCGGCTGAAAGTCAACCCAAACATCCAAAACATCCAAAGCCTGATGGATCACAGTCTTCTAAACCTGGTGCAGCTCAAACCTCTGCCTGCACATAGCAGCTGCAGTTCTTTGAGGGCTTTTTTTTTATTTAAAAAGGAAACACATTTTCCACTTAATTGTGTTACATATAGCATAAGATGATTTGAAAATTGTATGTTTCTGTTTTTGATTTTGAACATGCGCTGCTCAAAAAAAGAAATGTCTCCTTAAAAAGATACGGAAGACTAGATTTGGGCTAAATCCAATCCCAAATGTTTGCCCATTAGCCGCTCAGCTGAAGTTACCTTTTAACCATAGTTAGGGTTTTTGTTTATTTATTTTTTTTGCCAATGGAATAAATGCAATGTAAAATTTCAACAGTTCACATTTTCTTTTTTTCTGCCTTCTCTCCTTTTGGCACTCTGAAGCGTGTCTTCTGGAAGTACAGAAGGTTTTTGGCAAAGATCCTCGGAATATGGCCCATGTAAAGGAGAAGAGCCAAAGTCATGCCTAGAGAAGAGATAATCAGTTTTAAAACTTTCAAAGCAGTGACGACACAGACAAACTTAGTCGTCAGTTCTTTTGATTTACCTGTAAGAGAGCTGAGCCAGTAGACCACGGCATACTCGGTGAAGGTAAATCCCGGGCAGTGGAAGGTGAGCCCATACGCCAAAGATGGATTCATGTAAGCCGAAGTGTAGGTTTTGGCTGGAAAAAAAAGAGGAAAGGGAAGTTGTGTTAGGCTGTTTAACGATTTAAGAGGCAAGTGGGGCTAAAATAGGTCTTTGGGACATTTGTTGCACATATTATGAAATACATTTGGTTTCTTCTTTACATTAAATGCATTTTTTTTTAAAAGCATCAAACCCGTGTCAGCGCAGTAGTGATTAATTTGTTACGGCAGGTCTTACCAGTGTAGGACAGGAACGTGAGGAGGACGGCGATCAGGGGGACCCGGATCAGAGCCGATCTGCGTCTCAGGCTCAAGTGAACCAGGTGCAAGATGAGCGCACAGGTGCACTCCGTAAAGAAGCCCTGAAGCACAGGGACCTGCAGGGACGTACTGCACTCGCTGGTCATCAGGTTTTTGATCATGTGCATGTCGGTCAGCTCCAGGCCCCAGTAGAACACGGCCACAAGGAGGGCCAGGTGCGCCCCGGCAAAGTGAGCCGCCACGGCGAGCAGGGTGGGCAGGAAGGAAGCCTCCAGCTGCAGGAACTTCTGCACAGCCAGGCTCGGATTCCCCGACGTCCCGCCACAAATCACACCATGGGTCAGCAGCACCACAAACAGTATGGTCACCGTCACATCAGGACCCAGGCCCCCGGCCCACTCGCCCACCTCCACTATGGTCTGCACCTCCAGCCAACACGCGACCAGCATGAATGAGGAGGAAAACTCTGAAACAAAGCTGAACCGAGGCCATTTTCTAAGAAGTGCTCTGACAAAGGCTGCAAAGATCACAGCAGAAAGGAAGTATCCGAGGGAAGCATTAAGTCCAGACATGGTTCAGGTGGTGTCCCTTCCTTTGTCACTCTCCCACAAACAGAAACGAAGCGTCGGGTTGCCTCCACAAACCTTCCTCTGTGTTTGAAAACGTGGCACATGCACGGACACATTTCTTATCAGAGACACGTCAGGTTTTGATCCCAGAGACCACCTGCCAAAATACACACGGGTTTTTACAAGGTCAGGTCAGGGAGTTGGCCCTCAGTTGGTGGACATTTGTCATTAAATCAAAACTTTGGTTGAGTGATTCATTCCTAGCTTTCAAATAATTCTAATCTAAAACCTGTTTTTCCCATGTATAAAGGCAACATATTAAAGGATCAAAACAATGTTGTCACCTTGTCTGATAACAGGACCAAATGTTTTATGATTAGCAACACTGCTCAAAAGTGTGAGTAAAGATAGAAGGGGTTTGTAATGTCTGTAAAGACTATTAATGCTACACATTTATAAAAATGGTCAATCTATTTTCAATTACAAACTTGCCTGATTTGTCAAGTCTAGTAAAACTACATTCGGTTGTACCAGAATATCACCCATGGTCCACTGGTTATCTGGGGTCGGGTCGGGGGGCAGCAGCCTGAGCAGGGAAACCCAGACCTCCCTCCCCCCCCCCCCGCCACTTCTGCCCGCTCCTCCGGGGGGAAACCAAGGCCTTCCCAGGCCCGCCCGGAGACATAGTCCCTCCAGCGTGCCCTTGGTCTTCCCCTGGGTCTCCTCCTGGTGGGACGTGCCCGGAATACCTCACCGGGGAGGCATTCTAATCAAATGCCTGAGCCACCTCAACTTGCTCTTCTCAACGTGGTGAGCAGCGGTTCTACTCTGAGCTCAGAGTGCCCTGTAAGACTTTCATATCTTAAACGTCTGAATTGGAAAGGTCCCTACCGCACACTATTCTTCCTGTCTCCAATTGTTTGTTTAAAAGTTCAAATTCGACAGCATAAGTAGAATTTGGTGCCATTTTTTTCTATTGCTGCTGGTTAAAACTCTGACTGTTCTACAAGACTGGAACAAATCCAATTAGATGCCAGCAATGAATTAATGGTCTTGCTGATTCCTGATTGGATAAAGGGGATCCTACGTCAGTCGATAAACCAGGAAATGATTTTCTGTCAGCCCAGTGCGTTCATGGATGGGTAGTGTGGGGGTGGTAGTAAAGCTGCCGAAATGCTAACAACTCCAACAAGTACTTGCTTCAGTTTCCCAACAGCCTGGGGAATATTTTTGCCTCTTAGCTGGAAGCTTCTTCGGCAGTTTCAGCTTCGCATATGAGCGTCGGTCGCTTCCAAAGACCTCAGCCGGACGTCTCATTTAATTAATTTACACGTAACAAAAAAAACACACCAGTTGCCCGGTGATGTTCAGACTTGCAGAGGAAGTTGGGACACGCCGATACCCTGGGGGGGGTTGTGTGTGTATGCGTGCGTGCGTGCGCGCGCGCGCCAGTGGGTGAGCCCCTGAAGTGATGGCAGGGGAAGAGGCGACACTCACAGAGGAATGAGAGCTTTTTGGGAATGGCGGACAAACCGTCGGCGCTGTTCGTGAAGCTGTTCGCCGCCGTCTTCTACGGTCTGAGCTCCTTTCTCATCGTCGTGGTGAACAAAAGCGTCCTCACTAACTACAGGTAACGGTCTCGGCGGCGCCTACGCGGTGGCTGCCATGTTGGCTAGCAGAGCCGTTGGAAGTTGACCGGGGTAGCGGAGCCAGCACCGCGGAGTTCATTAGCTCGACTTTTTTTGGGCTAACGGGGTCAGGCACGGGAGGGGGGGGGCTTAACTTTTATCCAGTGTTTTATTAAACGGTAGCTTATCCTTTCGGCGTTGAGTTCACTGCACGTTATTTTGCTTTTAGAACCTTAACATCCACTGAAAGCTCAACTTTGCTGTTTCAGGTTCCCCTCCTCAATATGTGTCGGGATAGGACAAGTAAGTTGCCGCTTTTGAAAAAAAAAAAATACACGTGACTCTTTAAATGGTCACATTCATTTCTATACCCTTGTGTGTGCGTGTGTGTGTGTACGTGCGCGTGTACAGATGTTGGCCACAGTAATCGTGCTGTGGGTGGGCAAGGCTGCGAGGGTGATCACCTTCCCGGACTTCGATGAGAGCATACCTCACAAGGTGGGCCCCTCAGTAATGTCCAGTCCCGACCTGACCACAGCCAGTCTCTCTACTTTGCTGTGAGGTCTTAACGCACCCTGTTTGTTTTTGCAGACTTTTCCACTACCTCTCCTGTTTGTGGGAAATCAAATCACTGGTTTGCTGGGCACCAAAAGGCTGAAGTGAGTTCTCAACCATGTTCTAACCAGAGCCGAACGCCAGTTGAGGCCACAACGGCTCACCACCTGTGTCCTCTTTCACCAGTTTGCCGATGTTCACTGTCCTGAGGAGGTTCTCCATCCTGTTCACGATGCTGGCCGAGGGAATTCTGCTGAAGTATGAGCTCTTGTGCCAGATAGCCTACTTTTCTCAGTCGTTTGCAGGTTGTTTTGTTGCGTGTGAGGCCAAACCTTTTGTCTGGCTGCAGCGGCCTTTGTTTTACATCTGAAAGCAGACGGATTGAATTTCCTTGTGTTTTGACCAATGACAGGAAGAAGTTCTCCAGGCCGGTCCAGCTGACGGTGTTCACAATGATCCTCGGGGCGTTTATCGCTGCCAGGTGGGTGCTGCTGGTTCCAGGTGTCCCGGCCTGTACCAGGACCAGCATTAGCCTCGTTACAAAGGGGGGCCTCGTCTTGATCTATGCTCGCGCTGAGTTGCCGGAAGCTTCAGGGTTCATTACATGCACATCTGTACATCTGCAGTGAAAGTAGCTCTGCCGAAAATTGTTGGTTCCAGAGTGCTTGTTTGACGTGTTCCGCTGTCTGTGATGTAGTGCCGACTTGTCCTTTGACCTGCAAGGCTACGTCTTCATCCTCCTGAACGACATCCTGACCGCAGCCAATGGGGCCTACGTGAAACAAAAATTAGATGCCAAGGTATGTGGCTGCAGTGTCTGATGAATGGCCGCCATTGTCTGGATGGGAGCTGGAGTGGATGTTGACAGAGGAGAAGCCAAACTGTCTCTCAGGGTCTTAATTTTTTTTAGGATCACAAACATACCAAGTTAGTCCTTCTCTTCCCCCCCCCCCATCTTTTATTACGAAAAAAAAAAAGAACCAACAGTTTAGGCTTTACTTTTTTACACGCACAGGCTAAACTGAGGTGTGTAGTAAGTAGAGAAACTTGCATTAAAAACATCCAAGTATCCCAAAACACGGCTTTACTCCTCAGATCAACTTGTTGATGCATCTCATAGCTTAGTGTCATTTATTTTTGTAACTTTTTTAGTTTTATGTCACAATTAAAACGTGTACCGAGCTAAACTGGGGTGTTTTGTGAGCAAAATCTGGCCGAGATGGATTCGGGCTGGGCTTTCAGACAGTGCTGTGGCTTGGCCATGCATGACATCTGTATGTATGCTGGTTAGTGAGGAATGCGTAGAAAAATTCATGAATAAGTCTCTGTTCTGTTGCTCCTTTTTTTTGTATTTCTCCTGCTCATTTTCTGTCCGTTTTCTCTGCTCTTTTTCTCTCTTCAGGAGTTGGGAAAATATGGATTATTGTACTATAACGCTTTATTTATGATCGTCCCCACCCTGCTGTTGGCCCATGTGACTGGAGAAATGCAGAAGGTGAGCAGTTGGACTTCCAGCTGCCTGTCGGTTATGGAAAGGTTGCATCCCAAAATTAAACCAGAGCACTTGTGTGTAACCATGGCTGTAAATATGAGCTTTCCCCACCCCCACTTTTTTTCCCTTTGGTCAGTCTTGGCAGAAACATACTGGTCTGCCCAGCTGGGGCCAAGAGGCCTGTAAAGCACAAAGATGCTATTATGCACCTAGCAAACGTATTGCAGCAGCGTCTGCACCTTCCCCTGACGGACCGGCCACGCCGCAGACACACACAAACACTCTCTAAAAGCTAATGGACACTGTGCTGCATTATCCCGTCTGGGGGAGCCAGCCGGTGTCCTCGGTGCTGCCCGGATAGCCGTTTCTGATTGGCTGATTTAACCTCTGTATACAGTGACTGAATTCATCCCTTTTTTTCTTATTTTTTTTTTTATGCAAACTTGCTTTCTTTGCCGTGTTTCTGACCTCAGGCAGCTGAGTTTGACGGCTGGTCAGATGCCATTTTCCTCTCTCAGTTCATCCTCTCCTGTGTCATGGGGTAAGCTAATAACCCACATGGGTTTCGTACAGATTTCCTCTCCTCTGTGTGCCCGAAGCTCACAATAACAGCGGCTCTTCGGATGCGATCGATTGAATGAAATCTGATTTGAGGCTGGAACACGTTTGCAGGTAAACAGCATCTCCTCCCCTTTCAGGTTCGTCCTGATGTACTCCACCGTGCTGTGCACACAGTACAACTCGGCCTTGACCACGACCATCGTGGGGTGCATCAAGGTGAGCCGCGAGGAGGGAACGAGCTGAGCTGAGGGGAGAACACCCGCCTCATTTAAATCTCCATTTGTCTTCTCCAGAATGTGCTGGTGACGTACATCGGCATGGTGTTCAGCGGAGATTACATTTTCTCTTGGACTAACTTCATTGGTCTGAACATCAGGTATGGAGTTCTGGGGCTGTCTGCTTCCTTTCTCCATCTAAATGTTTAGTCTTGTTGAAGCGCACGCGGGACCAGTGTGAGGCCACACCCGTCCTCAGATGTTAGTTCTTGTGCAACAGCAGGTGAAAGTCTCGTCAACACTTCCTTTAGTAGGTGTACTGCAAGTGTCTAACAAAAACCAGACTGGTCTCTCCTCTAGTGCCACCATGAGGTTGACTTTAGTAGCTACAGCTGGGATATCAACAGCGGTTGACTGAGGGACTTTGAGAATTAATGGCATTCTTTCAGTTTGCAGTGATGTTTTTAGTGCCATTGTTGGGTTGAAGTAATTTCAAGGTTCATTAAAAACTTGGTGACTGACATCGCTATCACCTGTAGCAGCAAACGCATCAAAGCGTCTTTCTCGAGTCTCTAAAACGTCTGTTTGAAATCTGTGTTCTCTCTCCTCCCGCTGTTGTAACTGGGCCTGTGTGTCGCCGCAGCATCGCCGGCAGCCTGGTGTACTCGTACATCACCCTCACCGAGGAGCAGTCCAGCAAAGCAAGCGACAACACCAAGCTGGACATCAAGGGCAAAGTGGTTGTGTGACACTGGATTTCCACCCAAAAAACAAACAAAAGGTTTTTACTGGGACTTATTTATGGAGTGTTTTTAAGCAGCTAATGCACAGCATTGGCAGGAGATTTGCTCCACGAACAGATTTTTGATGGAAATGGAGCTCCCGCGGTTACCATGGTTTCAAAACTTTCCACAGGGAATTGCAGGCTTTTATTTTTTTTAACGCTGTTTTCTTTGTATGTACTTTATTGTTGATGCTGTACTTGTTTAAGGTTTTAACAAACAAGGGAACTGATGGTATTTATATGGACTTTCTGATATTTAGACTAACTGAACATCTCACGCTTCAGTTCTTGAGACGACATTATGTCTCCTGAGCACGGGAGTGAGCAGCCGCTGTAGCTTTTGTGTTGACACAGTCACTGTTTTGTTTTATTTTTCTAAATAATTTAAAGGCACAACACTTGTTTTGTGCATTTTTTTTTTCTGGTTTGCTGTTTACAGGGAATGTATCTTCAGAGGCTTACTGAGCACAGGGAGATGCACTGACATGCACTGTCGTTCATTCTTTAGCCTCCAGCTTTCTTTTTCTTTCCTCCTTTTGCATTATTACTTTTTTTTTTTCTTAACAGCTATTTAACCTCATCCTTCAAACAACCAAATTGGATGGGCAGCGGTTTGGTTTCCTGTTCATGATCGTGGCTTTAAATCATGTTACTGCCTCCCTATGTTTTTGGGAGATTATTATAAATCTGTTTTAAGTTGTTTGTTTTTTTGTTTTTATTCCATCAGTATTATAGATGGTCACACACTCCCGAAGGCTGCAACTGCCAAGTCCACAAAAATTCTTGTTGCTTGCACAAGGGCACGTGGACAGTGTTTTTTGCACTTTTAACAGGTAACGCCTGCAAAAAAAAAAGTGGAAAAGAATTCATTAGCAAGATTTAGAATGGATTGAGTGTTGGGACTGGTACTTGGTTATTTAAGCATTTAATTATCAAGTAGGAGTGCTGACTTTGTTTTTCCTATGTGTATTGTTTTCTATTTATTACTTGTAGGTGTCTGTGTAGGTGGAGTGATGTCAGTTGTGGCTGGTACGATCTCAAAGTAATTTGTAGCTAATAACTGATGTATTTTTACATAAAAAAAAACTTGACTTGTTTATATATATTTTTTTTCCTTTTTTTTCCGGGTGGTGCTTCTTTAAATATAGGGATGCGAACAGGCAATCACATTAGACGACTTCTTTCAATCCTGTGTATAAAGTGTTTTGGAAAAGGTGACATGTCAAATTAATACAAAATTTTTAATACAAAATTTAGATCGCACCAGTGAAAACAATATTTGATACAAGCTCACAGGATCCCCCTTTGTTCTTTATGTACATTTGGTGTCAAGTCACAAAAACATTTGATCTGAACCCATTCTAAACCTGGCTTGAGGAGTTGCCCACAAAGTGTCAAATGTTTACTGTGCATACATGCACATCCATGCACTGTAAACTCTCTGAGCTTGCAGGCAGCATCACACCAAGTGCACAGTTTAGAACCCCCCCCCCCTAAAAAAGTTGCATTGTTTTTTGCCAGCTGCTGCCACGTAAATTCAGCCTCGCTCGTCACGTCAGAATAGAGAAAGCTTATTTTCAGAATGTGATGTGCCTTTGCTGTGTATAGCTTGTTTTTTTATTTTTTTATAAAAACCCATGGTTCACACAGACGTCTTATCAGGGAAGCCAGAAGAGAAGACGACACACCGGTCACAGGAGGTGTGGACAGAGCCGGCCGTGGCTGAGGACCAGAGTACGGCTTACAAGTCTTTTGGCTTCAGGTAACGCCTGCATATTACAGATTACAGTCCAACCAAAGACCCATGATGTGCAGCTATAACAAGTGTTAAATAAAAACAATCAAAGCATACTACAGATTTCCAAGATAAACACCACTAGTCTTTAAAAGGGTTCACTGGTACATAGAAAACGTGATGTCCCTCAGAGGCACACTGGAAGGTAAAAACAGTCGGAGGTTGCTCAGTAAAGTGGTCAGACCTCATTCAGGTCAGCAAATGGACCGTCCCCTGAAGCCCTGTGAATGCGTTTTTCAACCCCTGCGTCATTGTCCCTTCAGTTTGTACTGCCATGAACAAATCCCACCACTCACAAAAGCTTTGGCATACTTGGCTCCTCGTTAGAGGACAGCAAGTCGTGCAAAAAGTCCTGAGACGTTTAACAGTTTGGACGTGTGCAGTTAAAGGCTTAAAGGTCACTTGGAAGTTGACCTCCAAAGGTTATAGTGCATTTTAGGTTCATCCTGAAGTTTCTACCGAAAGCCAATTACCCCTAACTTTGTGTGAGTGGTAGTAAGAGATGTTAAAGCTCCTGCTTAAGATCACAGAGCAACAGGGAGGAGGCTGTGCTGCCTAAGCCGGTGCAGTCGGGTTTCCAACTGTCCTGTCTGATCTGCATTGTAATGTTGCACATTTAAAAAAGAAAAAAAAAAAGGACGGAAGAAAAGAATGCCAATGACAACAACAAAAAAAACAACCTTCAAGTTTGCAAGAGGTTCCACCTTCGCTTGAGGTGCTTTTCACCTGTTGAAAAAGCCATAAACAACGCGTCCCACACCCTGAGCTGACCACATCCCACAGCCTTTGCCGTGTGCTCCCAGCCAGGCCACAGAGATGAACCTTATGAGCACTGGCCAAGAGCTGTTCTCTCCAAGGTTCACCTCCAATCTGCTTTAGTTACAGCAACACGTCAAACATGAGGCAGCTGGAATCAACCAGCCGAGCCACTTCTGCCAACCAGCCCGACCTGCTCCTGCTCTGCCTCACCCCTCTTTCACCGGCCATCCCCAGTGGATCCTACTCCTGGGATGGCGCTCATCTATTTTGGGTGACCTAAAAGGACACACGGACCCCCCTTTCTCACAGCGGTGGCAGAACGGGGGGCTAAAGATAGTACAGCTCCTCACACCCAAACGCAAAGCGCACACAGGTCCTGCTCTCACGGTGACAGAGCGAGCCGGACAAACCTGTGGCACCACTATGTGAACGATGTATTGACACTCCACCCACTGAGGGAGAGCGGGAGGGAACGGCTGGGGAAAGTGTTCAACGCATCAAGCCTCTTCTCACAGCGTGCCCTTTGGCACGTTAAATAAAAACTTTATAAACGAATCACCTGTTCTAAGGTAACTGCGAGGTACCGTTTCATGATGGCAAAGGTAAAAATATAACTGGAAATTTCAAGGCAGCCACCACACGGTCATCTAGGTGAAAGGTCACTGATTCATCTCTGCAATAAGGGCTGCTTGTGAATGAGGCTGTGTCCTATCATTACTCTCACAGACATTTTACCTCCTATTAGAGGAACACGTATATAAAAAAAAAAATACAAATAAAACAAAGACTTCTATGTCAGCTTCACCGAAAATAAAAGGGGGGGGTCTGTATCTGGGGTTTGGGGCGAGTTACACAGTCCAGCTGTGGTGTGGGGATGTTACAGAGTAACCAGGTTCTCGGCCATGTAGCAGAGGCTGTAGAAGTTGCAGCCGATGCAGCAGAGGTTACACAGGGAGGACATGAGTCTGTACAGCCACAGGCGGCTGCTCAGGTGTCGGTACTTGACGTCGGTCTCGCACAGCTTGGCATAAGCCTCGCGATTCGACGACAGGCCGATGTCCTGTCCCAACCCACAGGCCTGCTCGATCAGATGCATGTCCGCCATGATCTCCGACGTCATCTGGCCGAACCACTGCGCGTTGACGGCCGCGACCGTCACCGACACGAAGAAGATGAAGATCTGGCAGCGAGGAGAGGAGGCAGAGGTTTGAGGAGTGTCAGAAAATGGGAAATGTGCATGATTTTGATGGCCGGGCGGAAAACTAAAGTACCTGAAAGGCCTCTCTGTCGTCTAGCATGTCCCTGGGATGGTACACAGCATAGATGGTGAGGTTAAAGAAGGCACAAGCTGAACCCAGGTGGAGGTAGAACGGCACCAGGCGACTCTGAATAAACCCATATGTGTGTCTGTTCAGGTGGTTGTCCATCACAAAGCCTGCGCAGAAATCCAAACACAGACACTTAATTGACTTTTAGCTTTTTTTTCCCCAGATGACTGCGTTAGTAACTTGCCTTCTCTGAGATTTACCTTTACCATATTTATGCTTTTTCAACACGCCAAAGTGGTGTTTCAGATTGCACGTGACCTCTCACACAAACACACACACATTGTGCTGCAGACGACACCATAGAGGGTGTCACAAGGGAAAGAGTCACACAATAACACTCCTTACGGGCAGATAACACTCGTTGCCGTCCATAAGAAACAAGTGTTCCTTATAAGCGCCAACATCATCCATGCTTTCAAAATACCGTCAAAAGAAAAAGGTCTATGTGTATGTGTGTATAATGCCTACTTGAAATGAAGGTGACCCAGATCTGCATTCCCCAGTAGGTTGACAGCAGCAGGAGCTGCAGCAGCTTCACCGTCAGCGTGGGCTCCTGGTCAGTGGTCATGGTTTCTCCTCCGGCTTTGTCCTGGGCTCCACTGCAGTTGGCAAAACAGCACCGTCTAGAAAGGCAGGTAATACAGTCACTTCTTTTCTTTTCTTTTATCTGGAAAGCGATGTTGCTTCACTCCAAGGTCTCTGCAAACACTAAAGGATCGTTTGAAGCTGGAATTAATGGGAAATTAGCTGGATCTTCCCACCCCAATCCCCAAAATCCATTCATCCACTGTGCACAGGGTTGGGTCGCAGGGGCAGCAGCTGAACCAGGGAAACCCAGACTTCCCTCTCTCCTGCCACTTCTGCCATTTATATCATTATTTTTCAGCCTTTCTGATAGACATGGGGGCCAGTTTGTGTAGCGTCTCTACTAACTCACCCAAGCAACACGTTACCCTGTACCATCCCTCGGTGTTAACATCAGGGAAGGGCTGTGTGTACCCTTAAGGGTGTAGAAACTTCCGCATTGTTGTCAAGGTAACTGCGTTTATGACTTGACCTTACCTAGTTTGTAGACGTCCGTAACTAATACATTTTAAATACGACGAAATAGACGGAAATTAAATGGAATATACGCTAAAGTTGGAAAATTGTTCTTGTCAATTGTTTGCCAAGAGCTTACGAAGACTAAAAGTTACTTAGGAAAAAAACTCAAAGTCACCTTAGGGAAAAATTTGTCAATGGGCGTAGGTGAACTGAGGAGTGTTAAGTTTAGATTAAACAGTCACTAGCTGCAAAATACTTGCTTCTAAACTGAAAGTGCGACTTGAAGTTGAGTCTGCTCTATCTTAAGACACATTAACGAGTAACTCGCGTCCTTCGTGCGTCACTGTTAAAATGAAAACACAAGACTCATTCTTCAGCTTCGACGTAAAAAAACACAGCCTACCTGCGTTGGTTGGGACTCCGGCTCCGAACCGTAAACTTTTGGCCGCCTGACAGTCCGCCTTCAACCCGGGAGCTCACTCTCTGCAGGGCTCAGCGGGGAAACAGGGCGGAAACCTCCAGACCCGGGATGTGCACTGGGAAATTCAGCCCCGAAGCCTCGAGCAGCAGAAAGTAGTTCCCCACAGTTCAGGTGACACAAACCCCGTTCTCGCGAGATACAAGAAATACTAGTCCGGTGCATAAAGCTAAACTCGTTTCTTTCTTTTTTTTCTGAGGTCCAAAAGCAGTCTGGCTGCAACAAAAGAGAACAAGGACCAATTTCCCGTGGTTTGGTATAATTTATTAAATGCAAACACCTCAAATGGTAAAACAAAATGAGCAAAACTTGCATTTAGATACATAGACTAATTTGGTCAGCAACCCATCACCAGCCTTTTTGGTGAGGGGTTTTATTTAAAAATATTATTTTGGGTGCAGTTTCCTCTTATAAAATGTATTTAAATACTTTATTTTAAAAGTATTTTTTTTAAATAGACGTTCTGCTGGTGAAGGGGTTATGTTATTGGAGGAGACGAGGCAATAAGACAATAATGGTTATAGGAAAAGTAGGACATTCAGTATCAGTAAAGAGGCACATGGTATTCAAACACGAATATCAACATATACTGAAAGAGGAAAAAAAACGGATTTGTGATTGACAATGATCAAAAAGCCACCACAGGCTTCTAAAATCCGTTTTTGTGCTGCATTGTTGCTTTGAGAACTTGTATAAGACGGCCACAAGGTGGTTGCTGTCACCGTTCGTGCGTGACTGTCGTGCTGAGAAGAGGGTCAGTGACGGGCAGATTTGCAGATTTTATCATACACCTCTGGGAAGGCTTGCTTACAGCCTAACTCATCTCTCAGTTTGTGGTAGAGCTGTCCATCAAACATCTCCCAAAACTCCTCTCGATCCATGTACACATCTGCATACAGCATCTGGAAGCTACACATCAAGAGGGAAAAAAACAGGTCATTGCTCTCCCTAGAACCCAGATAAACTGTGTGTGTTGCGACAGCTGAAATGATTTCATGTGAGACTTACCCATGCACATCTCTAACAAACTTCTCCAGCTGACGCGTTGACGATCGAGCTTCAAAATGTTTGACTTTGGGCTCCCCGTAAGCGCCAATATCCACAAAAAGCTCTTCCTGTTGACCTTTGGGGTGAACCATCCCTCTTCCCGGTGGTAACAGGAATGGACACAGCCACAGAGGATAGACCTAACAGAGCAGAGGTCATTATAGGTTTATATAGAAAATTATTTTTTTTAAAAGAGTACAATCCATGTCCCTGTTCAAGCCTCACATTGATGTCCTGGTGGAAGCGTGTGATGGCGGCCTGCAGATGCTTCATGGGCACCAGCATGTCCTGCACCACGTGATTCTGTTCGTAAAGACGCCTGATGGTTTCTCCCTGCGTGAGCTTCAGCAGGGAAATCTTTGGAGGTACCATCCACCCAAAAAGCCAACGGAAAACAGGGTTGTTCCCGAATGGAATGATATCCTGGAGAGATGCCGCAAATGCAAAGGGCAACATCCAAAAATGGTTAAAGGGCATGACAGAAAATTCCATGACCATATTTCTAGTCATTTCCATCCAAGTCTTATTCTATATGTTTATATTTGATGGTTACAATTTCATTGTATCCACTCAAACTAACTAATTGTACTGTAAATATGAGTTCCTAAATTCTGTCATATCCATCCCATTTCATTCAACTTTTGGCTTTAACTTCTTATAATTGCAAGTTGCATAACTGTGCAACTTCTTTGTGGCTTTGCAGCTTCTCATATCGTTGTTTCCTCATTGCACGTGCAAATGGACTGAACCGTCCCACCAAGCGGGAAGTCAGGATTGGTTCTTAGAATTCGGATTATTTAAACCATCTGACCTCTTTTTCGTGTGAGCGACAGTGGTGGTCTGCAGGTTAGAAAACTGAATTGTTCACAACACATTATCAAAACTCAAAATTTTCAATTGAGAAATCTGAAAGGATTTTTAATCTGCTACACGCATGAATTAGCATCAAAACCATAAGGTATCATTTAGAAAAGATCTATTATTTCTATCGAGTAACATAAAATAGAAGAATATTATGGTAATTAAAATTCTATATTTGGAAAGTTGGTGTAATGGCTTTGCCACATTTTATATTGGCTTTCTATGTAAGCATCTCTCCCAGCAGTGTTCACCTTTTATCCTGGAACAACCATTCCACCAGAGGGCAGTGGAAAACCGCCAATCCCTGTCTAACGTCACCACAACTCACACATCCTCAACCGTCTGCCCTATTTCTGTCTTCCTACCTCTCGGCAGCGTGAACGAAGACTAAACCCTTAATCCTTTGAAAAACCGAGCAGCATAAAAGCTGGGGGAACACTTCTTTAGGTGTCTGCCAAACCAGTGACATGCATAATTCAGCAGGGTCTTTTCACCGCTATGGAAATAGAGCATTCCGGGCTGCTCTCTCTCTCTCACTAATGGCAAATGGTTTGTGTGTGTGTGTGTGTGTGTGTGCAAGAGTGTGTTCGTTTGGATCGGTGTGACAGGAAGTTTGAGCATTAGAATGTTAGAGACTAATATAGAGAAAGAGAAAGGAGTAGAGAGTATATATTTATATATATATATATATATATATTATATTTGTATTCAAGTAAGAGTGAGAGGCTGTGGTGTGTGTTTTTGAGTACCTGGAGCTCCCAGAAGATGCTGCGTGTGTGTCTGTGATAGTACTGCCTCAAAGGGATGTATTCAACCCCAGAGCAGTCTCCCGTCAGGTATCCCTCCACGTGTTTAAAGAACCAGGGTTTGAAGTGCAGGCCGATTCTGTTGATCTGATGTCACAGAGGGAAACACAGCTCTGAGTGTAAGAAAGAGCGTAATGGAATAAACACACACACACACCCAGGGCTTACCTTGTCCGGCTCCGCGTGGTCAGCCATGGTTCCCGTCATGATGACTGCTCTGTCCAGGCCGTACTGGATGCCCTCCACGAAGGTGTTCCCTTTGTCCGCCGACGCCTCGGCGAAGGCCTTGCAGATGTTGTCCAGGCCCCGGACCGGCCGGTAGCGCAGCTTCACCCACGCTTTGGCCGGCACGATCTTGATCTCCGCCGCCACCAGGAAACCCAGAGTCCCGCAGGACCAGGGGACGGCGTGGAACAGGTCCGAGTTCTCCTCCTGAGGGGAGGGAAATCAGCCGAAGCCTTCAGCCTTTGACCAGAAACCATCTCTCTGACACTATAAAGACCCTTAAAGGTCTATTATATTTACTAATGCAGCTACCGTGTATCACTTTAGAACGTAAAGCTGTGAAGCAAAAACAGAAACGATAGACATCGTGTAGTTTAAAAATGTCTAAAAAAGGTTAAATTACCTATTTTTAAAGTTTCTGAATCATGTGGTGGGACGGATGTTTCACTTAAACCTTTCACTTACAAACGATTTAAGCTAACTATGATGTAAATAAAAGTCCACGGCCATCTACACACCATGCTTCAGACATAAAAACAAGGCAGTAGATACCCCCTTTTTCCTCGGTGCAATCAGGAAAACAAACTACTGGAGGAATGATCCTCAGATGTAGACTCTCGAGATGCTGCCGGACGCGGGCCGACACGGCCGGCGAACCCTTTATGAACGCAAACGGCCCTGAAAAGGCGCCCGCCGTGCTTTGTACCTGGGTACAGCGCACCAGGCTGCCGTCGGCCAGCACCAGCTCGTAGGCCACGCAGATGTGCTGGAACAGCCCGTAGATATGGGAGGACGACTCGATCCCCGTGCCCATCACCAGCCCGCCTGGCAGATGAGAGGGAGGAAAAAAACAGAGAGATAAAGAGAGAGAGATGCTGTGGTGTAATTCAATTTCGGCCCTTGTGAGGACAACGGCACACGGGCGAGCGGCGGGCAGCTGTGGAGAGGCACAACGGTGCGGACATCAGGGTAAACTAATGTACCGCCGCCTGATGGGAAAACATTAGGCAGCCGGGGGAGCAGTTTATAGCATCAGGAAATCCATTATGCAACCCTATCCAGGGCTGCCAGCCACGCCGAGGCCATTTCCTCCCCCCGCCGCGTCTCTGGGGCCGCGCCGCTCGGCCCTTTAACGCGATTAGAGGAGAAGACGCCGGGGCTCTGAGCAGGATGCCGGGATTAATGGGAGGAGACAAGGACCCCGAAAAAAAAAGCCGGGGCGGTCGCTGGCCAGAGGCCCCCCACCTACCCACTGTCAGGTCGTCCAGCTCCGGCAGCACCGGCAGCGTCCAGCCGATGGAGTTGAGGATGGCGGTCACCTGGCCCATGTTGGCCAGAGGTTCCACCCTCACCACCTAGAGGGGAGAAAGAAAAGAGCGCTGTTGGGATCTCTGAGGCCTGAAACAGGATTACGCATCCCAAAAGTGACCGCTACATCCTCAGAGGCCCTTTATACTGACCACCCCGATGCATTAACAACTGATTTAAACCTTATAGGACCACCATCAGTGTCATATGCAATGGGAACCTTTGGCTGGTCAGAGAGGGCCAGAGGGAGGCATGGACAGGGAGAAACGGGGGGGATTCTGTGAGATGTCCAGCTGGGGGGCATACCTGCCTGTGCGTGTCCACCTCCAGGATGTCCATCATGTTGATCATGATGTTCTTGTGCGTTTTCTTGTATTTCCCCACCCGGAGGGACACGGTGAGCCAGCCGGGCCGACCCGTGCACATGTGGGTCTTCCCCCCCTCTTTGCTCCACTCGCGCACCTACAGGGAGGAGCAGAGCACGGGGGCAACCAATCAGGGACCGGAACACGTGCAGAGAAACTTTAAAGTGTGCACGCCAATAGCAATCCAAATCAATAATCAACTAATAATCTGTGGACTTTGAAATAAATCGGCCTTTTGATCCCTTTGTGGAAAATGGATTGAGACTCATTTTGCATGACTGTCTGAGGTTTGATTGCAGCTTTAAGAGTGCTCACCTGTCTCTGGATGTCGCGCACGCGCTGGTCGTGCAGTTTGGGCGCCGAGCACATCTTAAAGATGATCCGCGCCCTCACGTAGTAGTACACGTCGAACACCACGGAGAGGGGCAGCAGGAACAGGCACACGAAGATCCACCTCTGGTGCACGATCACGTAATCGAGACCTTTGACTCTGATCCACAGCAGGAACAGGACCAGCAAAACCCCCACGGACACGAGCGGCTCCATGGTACTGGTCAGCAACGCGCGGAGACCCGATCACCTCTCAGCCCGGAGATCCCGATTCTATTTTTTTTATTATTATTGATCAAACCAACCCCAAATCCCAACTCCTGATCACCCCCTCCACCGCGATAGGTGAGCGAGGAGAGGTGGTCCACAAAGCCCTAACCCCTGACTCACGCCGATTGGTTGATGTTTGCGTGGAGGCGGGGCTTGACCCTGAGGCTCCATGCTTATTGGCCGAACAGAAAAATGCAGAGAAATCCAGAGGCAGAGCGTTTTTATCGTTCCACCAATCAGAAGGCGCGCAGGGTGTCACACCATGCCCTCCACAGGCCCAGGAGCAAAGTTACAAACTGCACACATCAGGTTTAGGGATCTGTTTATGCAAGTTTCATTGTCAAAGCAGAGCTAAAAACTGTTATATCACCATATTTAATCATTTTCAGAACACGAATGTATGCAGATGTGAAGATAATGATATATCAGAGCTCATTCTTATGACTGTCATGATGCTGCTGGCTCCTCAGATGAAGAAATGACTCCCTACTGCCCGAAAACCCAGGCTTCTATGGGGGAGTTGTCATTTTTCAGACCGCTTCTAAATTTCAACTGTGGTTTTCTCATCATCTATTCAGTGCACTGAACACCATGCGGCCCACACAAATAAAGTAAACCTAAGCGCTATGATCATTAAATAAAAAACGTCTTGTGTGTTTTTGTGCAGAGGACCTAAACCGACAGAGTTAAAAATAGAAGCAGAGACACACACTTGTCCTAATGAATAAATCAGGCTGATGGAAATGCACCAATTAAATGATGAAATGTGACATAATTCTATGTCTTCACTCCAATTTCCACCTGCAAGAACTATTTCAGTGACATATTTAATCATTTTCAAGCCTTTATTTGTTACTGTTCTATTTTCCCCTGATTTTTATAGCTATTTCCAGCTTATTAGACATTCAAACAATTTAGTTAAATTAAAGAAAATTGATTATTTCTGATTTTTAAAAATAAAATGTTATCCATAGTCTTTTATCTGTAATGCCTTTACATCTCTTTTATTTTTTCCCTTCAGTTTTCTTGCAGGACATCAGGCTTGAGAAGCGCTGTTACGGTCAGACACAGTCGGAAATGCATCTGGGCAGCTGACCTTAACCTCTAGAGTGTTCCTCCACAAATTGACCATTACACATGGGGGAGTAAGTGACTGAGTAAAGCAATGAACAAACCAAACAGTATGCTACAGAACGGTTAGTTTTTTTTCTTTCTTTTTTTTGCCTTCTTGGACCTATATGTCATCATCTTATTAAACCTTTTCAAAAAGTCAGAAGATTGTTCAACAACCTACATGTAAAGCATAAAATGAACCCCAGTAAAATGAAATGGGTGAATTGTATTAAACTGGGCTCGAAAGACGCTTTGAGTTAGTTTAAAGTGGCTCGGTTTTATGAATCCCTTAAACTAAATCTTAGAACATTGATGACGATTGTGTCATAACTTGAAGGCAAAATTTCTTCTATATTTCATGTCCAGCCCGTCTACTTATGATCAGGGAAATTGCTTTGACAAGCACTCATTCACTCTGTCCCTCTCTCCCTCTAGACGCTCACACACACACACACACACACACACACACACACACACACACACACACACACACACACGCACAGGCTAAAGTGGTACCCTTCAGACACATTAGACAGAGGGAGGGTGGGGCGCCAGTAAAGATTTCTTAATGGGCTCTGCCTCCTTTCGTCCATCTGCCTTGATGATAAACACACAGCTACTCAACATTAGCCTCCGCTCACCAAAGCCCCTCAGCGTTTTACTTCTCTTTTTCCCCCCCGGCAAACCATCAAATTTCACACTTGTCCACAGGAAGGGGAGCTTCAGAGACCCGGGCCTGACACATGGACTGAATTATCAGGTGTTTTTTTTGTTGTTCTTTTCCTTCAGAGTAATGGAAATGGAAATGACAGGAGCCACACAGTGAGAACTGGGAGGACTTCTTTTGCGCCGGGACTTTCTCTGACGGTGGAATACAACGTTTGGTTTTTCTGGTTTCTGTCAGAGCGCGTGGGGAGTGAACTCTCCGTTACTGTTTACATGTGAATGATAGGATCCAGCTGGTCACAGCCAAGTAAATACCTCAGAGACAGTTGACAATCTGGGAGGAGGATGCCTTCCCTGCATCATGGAGCAATCTTCGTCGGAGCCTTCCTCATCGTGACGGGGGGGTCCACGGCTTTCTTGGCCTCGTACCAGAGCCGCCTGCAGGCTTTCTCGCTCTGCTGCGTGGTGCTGGGGGTGATCATGCTTCTCCTCGGGCTTTTCTGGGCTATGAACAGCAAAAGGGAGCTAGACCCAGAGTGCCCCCATTACTCATACGACTACACCAACTACCCAAGCCATGCCCTGTTCTCCCCCCAAGGGACCCACTTCCCAGAGTCCCAGTCAGTGTTTCTGCCCAGGTGGGTGATGGGGAAAGGAAATGGCCGTAGATTGAACTTGTTTCAAACTATTTAGTCTGCCTCGCTAAAAGAACTTCTTCTAAATCTTGTTGTTATCTACCAGAAAATAGTTAATTTTTTGGCTGGCTTGTTTTAACTAGCCAAAAGAAAAACATTCGGTTGAGCCTTGAAATCTATTTAATCATACAACATGATGTTCTATTACTATTAGTGTCTGCTGTGACGATAGCCAGCCACACACAGACTGAAAAAACAGATGGACGTTGTCACAATTATGTTTGTTGACAGCCATCTTAGAGGCCAAGTCTGTCATTTGCCCTATGCAGTCTTAGCTTTTTATTTATAATACTGCATATTAAGGATCTGTGAAAGAATGTGAGAGGAGTCTGAATGTGCTCTGAGCGTTCAACTGTCAAAGTAACATTCAAACGGTCCAACTGGAGGACTTGTATGAAAATTAAAGGTAAAAGAGATAATGGAGATTGAAGACTTTTAAAGGAACAAAAATTGTTTTTAAAAAACAGGATTTCTGCTGGTAAATGCGTGCATGTTTAGTATTGAGGCCTCTATAAATCTATCATTTTTATAGCTAACCTCAATAGGTCGATTGGGTGTTTGAGGAAGTTCCTTTGGCCTTAATGTTTCATTGCTTTGTTATTGATATCTACATGCACTTACATCTATTTGAAGTTGTTAAAGATAAATGTTTTTCCACTCACAGTGTGGGAACAGTCAACTGAAATATCTAAAAATTATCTTTTTATTAGGATTTCTGATCTTTCTGAGTCCAAATATTGAAACATGACTGAAACATGTTAGGCTAACTGTTAACCCTCAGTGAGGGTTGGTTTACATAAGTGGACCCTTTCAGATAGATGTCATGACATGGGCAAAGTCCAAATAACTGAATGTTTCTGAGAAGAAACTTTGCTCTAGTCTAGCTGCTATTGACATACCTGAAAAAGAGTCAGAATTTACAGGTGTGGCTTTTAGTTTGGTTTGGACAAAAAAGATTCCTCCAATCTATTCCAACTTTTGAGTTATTTCTTGTAGCTTGAAGCTCAACTATATAAATATTGTGTCGCCGTTGGCAAATCATCTATTTCACATCCTTTTGCGTAGAACAAGTAGTAGTTGCTTAATATTTAGGATGTAGACCTGAATTTATGTTATGTTAAGTTACAAGAAATTGTACATATGTTGTGTAAAAATCCAAATATAACAAAGAATGGCAAAGGAGACACATGCTAAGTAAAAAACATGTGTTTTCACCAGGCCAAAAAACATTGATTAGTTCCTTTATCTAGAACGTCCGTCACTGGGCAACACAGAAACAAACAAGACTAACAGACTAACAATCATGCACATGCAGATTCCCTCCTACGGTCCATCTAGAACCCCCAAATAGCCTGACGTGTATTGTTTTTACCTGTTTCTTTTGGCTTTCTCATGACTGTTCTCCTGCTCTATGGGGTGTTTGTTGAGTGCAGGACGATGGAGCGCCACAGGCATGGCCCTCGCGCTGAAGACTTTGACTACCCCCCCATGGACTCCGGTGGTTTTAGTCCGACTCCTCACCCTCCGCCCTGGCTGGGGCCGCCACCGCCCTACGAGGTAGCCATCAAGACCACGTGCAGCTCTACACACCTGCGGCGGGCCTACTCGGACACGCATCTGGCCTCGGAGCCCCTGTTCGGACAGTCCAGAGAGATCAGCTTTGAGGTGTGACGTCGGACGGTGGTGGTACCGCCCACCACACCACGCCAGTCACAAGGCTCGAAGCTGCCGCCAACATTATCCATCAACCCGTGCATGCTTCTGTCTCGGTTCCTGCATGTTTTTTAACCGTTTCAGGAAGTTTTCAGCATTTCCTGAAGGCACTTCCAGTTTAGGTTTAAGTTATGACTAGTTGTGGATTGACATGATGAATTATTTGGTCACCAGGCTCAGCCAGAACAGTTATTTGTACTGCTGAGTCAAGCTAGGACAATTAAAGCTCCATTTGTCAGACGAATCTGTGGTTGCGCAAAGCCATTTATATATGTATATATATATGTAGATTAAGTAAATGCCCACTACAGATTAATACAGAAAATGGATTTTAATATGATGCAAAAAATGGAACTTTTTAGCGTGTACAGAACCCCTGGACTCATAAGTCTAGTGAGATATAATCATGTAGCATTATTTGTTTGCCCCATGGAATTACCAGAGTAGCCAAG
Organism: Menidia menidia; assembly: GCA_907169785.1. Classification (NCBI taxonomy): domain Eukaryota; kingdom Metazoa; phylum Chordata; class Actinopteri; order Atheriniformes; family Atherinopsidae; genus Menidia; species Menidia menidia. The sequence goes on from CAJRST010000002.1 coordinate 6,616,689, forward strand.
CTGGCGTTTGCAAAGCTCAAATTTGTGACTGCGACTAACGTGCGGGTAAAGTAACGGTTGCTTTGACAATATCATTGATTTTTCTTTCTCGTCTCAGTTTTCTTGGTGACTCCCAGCTTTTGATTCACCGTTAAGCTAAGATGGAACTGATACATATGATACACACAGTATAAAGAAGGTTTAAACCACCGACTACATGGTTTCAAGGACTAAATAAAGAATGAATAACGCCTGAAATAAGTGTTCACCGACTACAAATGAGCAGCAGCTACTTAACCTTTAATCTCTCTAGGGATGAAATTACTTTGAACCACCCTGAAAAGATAGTAACTTCTTATTTAGCGGTCAAACAAGTTGGAAGATAATTATATTATATATACTATTTTGACTGGTGACAGTTAATGACAAAGTAACATCATGAAACATAGGAAAGAGGGGTAATAATCAGAGGTTTTGTTTCTAAGCCTTGCTTTCAGCTTGGTAACCCGCCATGGGCTTCTGTTGTAGCAGAGCCACTATGGAAACCGTGGAAATCCGATTTTCCTTCCTTTCCACAGCCCCGGTGCGTGGACAGTGTGTCTCTCTGGGATTCCCTGATGATTGATCCTCTGTTTTACTCGCCTGCCAAACGCTGCCGTTCTTCTCTGGCAGCGGCCAACTCGATACCCCGCGCAAGCCATTGCCTCATTTTTCAGTTTGTGTGGCACACATGGACTCCTGGGCCAGCTGAGAGCTGGGGAACGATGACTCATCTGACCAATGGAGTTTTTTCCATCGCTCAATAGACCACCGCAGCTCACTGGCAGATACCGCCTCAGCTTTTAGTATTACAACTTGGCAGATTATAAACGCATAATGGCTGCATTTTAAAGGATCACATTAGTCTTTTTTTCTTATTTTCATGAATTTTTAACATTCTCCCTCTCCTTTCGAAGCCCCGTGTGAAATACTTAGTGACCAAGTGGCCTTAAACATGTTTCTCTTTCAATGTGGAGCAACTTGGATCCACAGCTGTCAAAAGTTTAGTCGTGGTCTGACCGCATATATTCCAGTGTGATTTGTTAATTGTTTTTTTGTGAGTCTGTTTTTTACCCTGAAAAATGGCACAAAGCGAAAGGGCAAAATTGTCTGTAAAAACGAATTATACATTAAAGCTGATAGAGTACTCATTAATGCGGTTTACTTAGGCATGTCTGTGGCCTCTGCAATTATTTGAGACAAATAGAATCATTTACAGTTTGTGTTATTGCTAACACGTTCATTTACAAGTAACATGGGGCTGTTTAGGGGGAAGTAGCTAACACCCGGCACTCTGATGATCCCTGACAGTAAAAGCACAAGTGATTCCAGTTCAGGATGAGTCACAATAATCACAGGTGATCCAAGGCTGCTCAGCATTTTATCTCTGCATTTGCATGCAAACCTGACGGATTGAAAAACTGTGTTGGTTGCTCTGAGTGTATCTCAAGCTCTCTTCAATAAAACAAAGCTGCAGGAAGGAGCTGGATGGCTGTCAGCGAAGCTGATTGGAGGTCTGCACCAGGTGAATTCAGAGTGCCAATCCTGACACTCGTTCATGTTTTTAATCAGCAGGAGGAACGCTGGAAATGACTGCTGGTGAAATTAAAAGAACACCGGTCTATTTCTGTCCAGATGAAGAGATTTGAAATGCTTACAGACTGAATATGAATCAATGGGCCAAAACATGAGCTCTGAATATGACCAAGTCAACCAAACCAAAAAAAGAAAGTTTATGTCAACAATTCTATCTCTATTTTTTTGGTCCCTTTTTGCTGATGACATACATTTGATGACATATCTAAGTAATCATGCATATCTGTGCTGAGTTTCTGTCCCACTGTTTTGTCTCGTCTATCTCTTTGTAATTATTTTGCACATGTTTGTCTCAAGCTGGCGCTACTTTTGTTTTTCTTTATTGCCACTGTGCCCCAACTGATTATTGAGCATGTTTTTCTAAATCATTTTTCGTACCTTTTTATCTTCTTGAAGCCATTCCACGTGTCTCTTTGCTGTGTTGTATCTCATTAAAATTGATTTGGGTCTAGTTTTTGTATCTTTATGTTGCCATTTTGTTGTCTCTGCTGTCAGTTTCTATCTTCCTTTCAAGTTTGAAAGTCTTGAGAAACCCTTGTAATCTATTTATTTTTTATATTTTGTTTCCAAGAAGCTGGACTGTCTGTACAAGATAGTGTGCAAAGTGACCTAAAAAAAAGAACGGAGGAAACTGAGTGGAAGGACACAGGAAGCAGTTCCATTTTTCTGTCACACACACACGAGCAGGGCCTGAAAGGGATGACCCTCGCAAATAGGACCGGACACAGGCCTTTAATGTTGCATTGAGTTTGGTTCAGATCCAACCATAAAACCTCTTTAAACATAGACATCTACAAGCCAGAGAGCCATCCAAATGAACACAAGTCAACTAACTCCCACCGAAGGTTTTTTTTTAGATCCCAGAATATGAGTTTCATAAAATTATGGGTGACGAGGATAAGGGCAAATTGTTCTGATGAACGAGGCTAAGAGTCTTTACCAAAAGCAGGTGATGCATTCATGTGTTTCAATCACAAGATGTTTATGACGAAAGGATCAAAATACAGGAAACTGAGCACTATTCAGCTCAGCCTGGAAGCTTAAATGACTCAGATAATCAACTGAAAGGCATGCAGAAGGGATGCAAGAAAAAAAAAACACTGCATAAACAAATGAGGCACCAAAAAAACAAAAAGCTGGGAAAGAAGAATCTCAAATTCAAGGTCTTTTAATAATCTGCTTAAACTGAAAAAAAGACTATCTCTTAGGGCTAGGTTAGGATTTCTCCTAATCTGGGAAGGACTGCTTTCTGGTATGCTGTGTCATTGGTCAGATATTTATGTGCTATGACAATTTCCCCGGAGATCTAAAGAATCCCGGGCAAAAAGTAACTGGCCATGAGAACTAACTTTGCTCATGTCACAGCCATCACCACAGCACAGCGTTCCCCTGACAAACGTTATTCCAGGCACCGTTTTATGTTACAGAGAAACGAACAGACTCAGAGAAAAACATGTTTAAAAAAGCAGGGATCAGGATAAATTATTATTTAAAGAGTTGAATGTCTGTTAGGGGGTACATGTCTGGGATAGATGTGTTGAACAAGCAGCAGATAAGAAACATGTATCTGTAGGATTAATACAACTCCCTATTGAAATATGTCAAAGGAGGAAATGTGCATGGGATGAAGTCCTCATTTGGGCCTTTTACAGAGACAGAGGCCTTCAGGCAACAGGTATGTGTGTCATATATGATACGGTTCCTGAATCTGACACTTTTGCAGACTTTAATGTTCAAACCTTTGCTCAAAACACTGTTGTAAACAATCACATATACCCGATAACAGTGGGAAGAAGACTAAATTAATTTGTATTTGTTGTTGCTTTCATATTTTAATTAAAGTGCCAAATAAATAAATAAAGAATAAAGCAAGAAGAAAAAAACTATTTATCTTGGATGAGGCTTTAAAGAGTTTAAAGACAAATCAGCTATGTTTAATCGGCTTGAGGTGGGGTCAAACTTTTATGTATGAAATCATTTTAAACGTAGTTGGAAGCTGGGCCGGGATGGTGCTTCACCCCCCCCCCCCCCCCACCACCACCCTTCCCCCCCAGACAGCTCTTCCAAACACAGTCCCAGTGACACTGTTCAGGACGCGCAAACGCCCTGCCCTCCATTCCTCGTCACCGAAACCCTTCCTCAGGAAAAAAAAACAAAAAAGGATGTGTGTCTGTGTGTGTGTGTGTGTGTGAGAGGGGGGGGGTGGGAGAAGAGCACTTCCTCACAGCGCGCGTCCCTGCAGCGGCTGCTGGGACCAGATGAGACCCGCAGCAGAAACCAGTCCGGTTCCGGTCCAGTAGCGGTCAGAACTTCTAACCCCATCTACCCCCAAAAACTGGGGAAAAAAGGGGGGAGAAAGAAAACTGGATGTGAGAGTTGTGCTCGGAGAGAAGGAGGACGGGCTCATCATGAGGAAGGCGCGGCGGACTGGCGGGACGGACCGTCCCCCGGTGTCCAGGCCGAGCGGTCATCCCGGGGCCGGCCGGAGTTGATGTGAAGGAAAAGAGAGGAATGGTCAAGCCCCCGGCCGGACCGTCCGCCGATCAGCTCCCCCCCGCGATTTTTCCTGTCAGGTTAGGGGAGTGGATCCGTGTTTCGGGGCGACGCGCACGCGCGCGCTCGCAGGAAAGGATTTACATGTTGCGCATCGTCTGGGTGTTTTCATTTCAGAAGAAGACCTTTTCACTTCCACGCACTTTTCAGCGTTCCTTTCTCTGTGTCCCCCCCCCTCCCTCCCTCCTCCCCCCCAGAAGCTGTAGCTGGGAGGCGTGGACGTGGACCCCCGGGGCGCGTGCACACCCCCCTCTCCCCTACCCTGAGATGACCCTCCACCACGGCACGCTGCTGTGTCTGGGGGTCGTGCTGACGGCCACCGGGGGGGTCATGGTCTTCGGCCTGGGCATGGACCACCCCAGCGTCCCGCTCTTCGTGGTGGGCATCCTGCTGGGCCTGGGGGGCGTGGGCCTGCTGGTCAGCGGGCTCAGCATGGCCATGAAGAACCTTCAGGTGGCCGTGCCGGGTCACTTCCTGTTGCACCCCCGCACGGGCACGCGCTTCAACCCCCAGCAGGCCCTGGCCATACAGAGGTACACGTTCCTGTAGGCGGTGTGTCACAGAGGCAGGCGGGGGGGCGGTGGGGGGGCTCACAGAGTCAGAACGATGGGATTGAGCACGCCGTTCCGAGGCTGTGACCCTCAAAAGTTTCCCATCGTGGGGCCACAAACAATTCCAAACGCGAGAAACTTAAAAGGAAAGGGCTCCCGAGTATACGAAGGGAAAAAAAGAAAGGGCGTCCTTGCTTGCAGCTTGTTGGGGCTGTCCCCGGTCCCAGGTGCTACGGTCAGCGTGCTAACATGCTTACTCAGGCCGTGGTCAGCAGGCGTGTGGAACATGTAGGCCGTCTGAAATTACACCGATAGGACTCTACAATGTGCCAGTTAGGCCTTGACCAGCGCACACAGCTGGATCTCCGGAGGGGTCATCCTCAGGGGGTCAGGTCCAGATCAGAGTTAAACCATCGGGACACTCGTTCGTGGCCACAACGTGCACCTCAGGGCGTCTGCACAGAGTTTAGTGGCGATCCCTTTTTACGGCCGCCGCCTCTGTCTTTTTTTTTTTTTCCACAGAGGGGAGGCAGGAAACCCCCCGGCAAAAAGAGAGAACGACCGGCTCTCTATCCGGATCGAGCGGGCTGTTTTTCGGGCTCCCCTTTTTTTCCGATTGAGTAAAAAGCAACAGATTATCTGATAGTGGGCCAGCGTTCCGAAGTAGGTCACGGAGACGACAGCAGACACGTGCACGAGGCGGACAGACTCCTGCCTGGACGGATCTGGGATAGAACGCACATCGCCCTGCGCTGGGGAACCCAGATGTCAAGAGTAGAGTGTTCCCTGTCATAATAATGATAGTTATAATAACAATCACGGCTTTTTCTATCCCCAGGGATTGATTAGTATTTCTTAAACTTACCTTACTTTTACAAGGATAGGATGCCGGATACAATACACAGGATATAAAGTTCAAACATGAAGACATTTTAGAGGTCAGTTCAATATTTTAGCCTTGTAGGGGTCTAAAGTAAGAGAAAGGATTATTATTGGAGGGAAGCTATCAGTCCAAAAGAGACTTTGGGAGTAGGGACGACATACGTTTGTTTTGCATTTTCATACACTGTGGAACACAAGTGGAGACTAAAGTGCGTCGAAAGGTGCTGACGGTTCTAGCAAAGATCCAAAGTGTAATCACCGGAGAGCACTTTTAAGCATTGGCTGAGCTGTGATGAACGAGATCTGGACGGCCATACGAAAGCAGAGCTGACATTTAACAGGCGTCGAACAAAAGACCAGCCAACTTGGGGATAAGCAAAGGGAAGATCTAAACTGTTTATTGGGGAGATTTAATGACAAAAATAAAAGAGTTGTGGTGCACAGAGGAGTGTGCAGTGAGACGGTCAAGAGGTGTAAAATGTAAATGCTGTAAGGATTTGAAAGGAGGAAAACAGTAAAGTGTGTGTGTGTAAGTCATTTAGTCTTCTGCTACACTTAACCTCTGTTGATAACCTTAAAAAAGAGTCTTGACACCTGTGTGTAGTTTAATGAAAAGTGGATTTAGGGAAATGGAGAGAAAGTATGGAAGGTTAAGGGTGGCAGAAGTGGAACTCGACTAACACACAAAAGAAAGTTTGGCAGGATTTCTCGATATTTTCTTTCCACCTCTCCCCTAAAGTGTCTTAAGCTCGGCTTACTAGAAGGTGTGAACACCGTCTGACCGCCCCGTGCGTCCTGTCCGCAGGAGGCTGGACCGGATCCGTCGGGAGATGTCGGCCGACTCCGTGGGCGGGACGCCGGACCCCGAGGCCTCCCTGCCGTCCACCCCTCCGCCCTGGACCATGGAGCCGCCCCCGTCCTACGACACGGTGATGAAGAGCCAGGAGCAGAACCAGCAGCTCTGACCTCCCCCGCACAGCCCAAAACTCACACCAGTGCCTTTGCTCTCCGGCTCTCAGCGGAGGGCGGACATTCCTGCCGTTGTGGGTCACTTCTTTGCGTTAGCGCTGACACTGCTGGGACTTTTTATTTTTGCTCAGGCCTCCCGTGTCAGTTTAAGCCACCAAACAAGGGAAAATGAGAGAGCAGGAGAAGGATTTCAACTACTGACGGACGGTTTGAGGGGGAAAACGGTTGAATCTGCTCCTGCCACCTGTTCCCTTGAGCTATAGCTTCACACCCACTCTGAGGATCCATTAATGTGTCATTCAGGGCGGCAGTGGGTCCGCTGTTACACTAATTTGAATGTTGTTTTCACTTCCTTGTTTTCATTTGAAAAGAAAAACCTCTTTCGCGCATGA
>CAJRST010000002.1:6626149-6629176 GCA_907169785.1 Menidia menidia
AAGGGGGGGGGGGGGGGGCCCCACGAGGGAAACGGCCTGTGTCTGTAAAGAGGTTTTAATAAAGCTACATTAATGCAGCTATCCCAGAAGAGGGTGCTGTTTTATTATGCTAAAAGCATGTGTCGGTGCACCTGAGTGCCAGTGAGCGGGAATCCAACAGTCTGCTCCACTGGAAATCTCTTTTGGGTTCCACAAGAGGAGATCAGCTATTTCTCATCATGCGACGTTTCATGTGACTCTTTGTGTCCTTCTCCTTCTGCGTGGCGAATGTCAACGTTGATCCTCATTAGCATAAAAACTCAATGTCTGGGGAAAAGAAAGTATACAAAGCCTTTGATTCCTACCAGGTCTTTGGATGAAGTTAAACACGGCCCCAGATGAAGAACACATGATGCATTCAGCCACTTATTTACTGAACCGAGACAAAGCCAAAGTACAGAGCTGCTGTGTGAAAAATTAAGTGCGTCCAGTAGCTCGTGAAGCCGTCAACAGCAAAAATAACTTCAATAGTCTTTTTTATTGTTGATGCTATCTATCTGTGACAGTAATGTAGGGGGAGGTCTGTTTATTTAGAGCTTTCTTAAGGTTCCAAATCGCAGAAATTCCATGTTTTTGAGATGGTGGGAGGCAGCTCGAGTCCCTGGAGCGAAGCCAACCGTGCAGCCTCCACACACACACACACACACACACAAACACACACACACACACCTGGAAACATTCATTCATTTATTTATCATCTTTTTCCTTTTAGATGGAACAAGTGTTAGTTTTTGTAGATGATGTCATCCTACAGGCATGACCTGGACTGTCTATTGAAGTAGTTGTTGATCCAATAACTTTTAGCTGGTTCAGTTTCAATAGGGACATATTCAGATTAACATTTTATCTTATCATATGCCGGAGATTTTAGAATATTCAAAGCTTTGTTTTTTTCAGATGGGGTTAATTATTTCCCATTTCTCAATCCGAGACTCTGCCCACATCTTTTATTTTTAATCCAATCATCTCACTAACCTGGGGCAACTTAAACTGAGTAGCAACCATATGTCCCCCTAACTGTTTTTTTTGTTTTACTTCCTTTTCAGCTTTTTTCTCATCTAAACCTTCTCATCCCAGGTTCCTGCCTTTTTCCAGAACTTTTGCCCAACATGAACTTTTATTGCCTTTTATTTGCTTTTAACTTCTATTAACACTTTAAAAAGCCTTATTAGTAGTTAGAGATGTAAACTCTTGCTATAGTATCACTTCATCTGGTCAAACCTGGGATGCAGGACACGTGACACCGAGTTCAGAGAGTGATGCAGAAATGTGGAAGCCAGTGTTGCAGAGAATAGTCGATGTAGCACAGGAAAAGGATCATGTAAAAAAAAGAAAAGAAAGAAAGAAAGAAGAGCTACTAGAAACGTCTTAATAGCTTTGTTCCGTTCCAGTTTTGACTGGGACTGCGTGAACTGAACTCGTTTTTTTTTTTTTTGCTTAATCCCCATAGAGTTGCACACGGAGAAACGGAGGCAAATTACAAAAAAAAAGCTCATCTCTGCATCGAGTTAATGGATGGAAATCAAAACCTACTGAATTCAAAGCAAATCAGCTGACTTATCTGCATGGTTTTTGTGCGTCACGCGGAGGCTCAGGACGCACGCGAACATAAACGCGCTGCTCCCCAGAAGCGCACGTGCTCCCACAACTCAACCCCATCACCTTGAAATAAGAGGAAAACGTTTTCCCAGATTGACATGCATTAATCATAGGCTGGTTTAGTGGAGGGGTGTGTGTGTGTGTGTGCGTGTGCGTGTGTGTGAAACATGACTCCTCCACTGTAAGAGGTGTTTTAAAAGGAGGACAATCATTCGATACAAAAGCGGTGGCGTGAGCCGTGAAGACGTCACCAGTCCCCGCCTTAAATATTAAGAATCAATTGTTTGATTTTTTTTTTAACCTCTCCACTTAAATCAGAGTAGATGCTCGGAGGCTGCTATCTTCCAGGCACGCAGGGTGCGCAGTGGAACATCTGGAGAAGTCGGAGCGGAGCGTAAACTTGCCTCTGGTTCCATTCAGCCTTCGAGGTGCGCAGAGAGCCGGAGAGGTGCGCAGAATGGCTCGCGCCGCGCTCTGGATCGGCTGGACGCTGTGTTTGGCCGCGTCTCTGGCCGTGTGCGCGCAGGACTACACGGAGGAGGACGACGAAATGATCCTGGACCTGATCCGGGAGGACGGGACTCAGCCCGAGACCGGAGAGGAGCCGGCGGCAGAGTTCCTCAGGTGCAACAAGGTAACCTGACCCCCCACCCGGCACTGACCAATCCGAGGAGAAGCCATCTGGTGTTCCCATAATTACGAATCTAAATAAGTTAGTCATGCGTAAAATGGAAAACCCCAGATTTCCTATTTGTTCCCTTTAGCGGTTCTGTTTCCTACAGCATCCCCAAACTCTGCAGGCTATACTTTACTGTCTGTTTCCCTGTGCCGCACCACCAGGAGGCATGGCGCATCCCCGGCCAGTACCTGGTCATCCTGCAGCCGGGGACGCACGAGTCCCAGGTCCAGAGGACCACCCGGAGGCTGAGGGCCAAAGCGGCCCGGAGGGGCTACCTGGTGGACATCCTGCGGACCTACTCCGGAGCCCTGCAGGGATTCTTGGTCAAAATGAGCCGGGATGTCCTTCATCTGGTAAATGCACCACCTGACAGAAGCCTCACTCGTTTAAAACGTTTAACGGGTTAAAAAAAGAAAGAAAAAGACATTAGAAATAAAACAATATTCACTGTTGAAAAAGACATGAACATTCTTGTGCTATAGAATGAGTATGACACTATCTTACATAACTATGAATATGATCATCCAGAAAAAAAGCATATGTGGGAATAATCCCAACTAAAACTGAAAAGCAAAAATGAATGAACATAAAAAAAAAGTCTGACAGTCGGATTCAGCTGCAGTTTTTCTGCTCATTTTGCCTTCTGAGACAAAGAAGAAGAATAAAAGGCATTAGAGCAAAGCCAGGCGCTGAACAGCAGGAAAACTCTG